>SJXQ01006357.1:34023-51245 GCA_006408695.1 Aepyceros melampus | reverse complement strand
CAGATTTCTCAAGAGGCAGGTCAGGTGGTCTGGTATTCCCATCTCTTTCAGAATTTTCCACAGTTGATTGTGATCCACACAGTCAAAGGCTTTGGCATAGTCAATAAAGCAGAAATAGATGTTTTTCTGGAACTCTCTTGCTTTTTCCATGATCCAGCAGATGTTGGCAATTTGATCCCTGGTTCCTCTGCCTTTTCTAAAACCAGCTTGAACATCAGGGAGTTCACGGATCACGTATTGCTGAAGTCTGGCTTGGAGAATTTTGAGCATTACTTTACTAGCATGTGAGATGAGTGCAATTGTGCGGTAGTTTGAGCATTCTTTGGCATTGCCTTTCTTTGGAATTGGAATGAAAACTGACCTTTTCCAATCCTGTGGCCACTGCTGAGTTTTCCAAATTTGCTGGCAAATTGAGTGCAGCACTTTCACAGCATCATCTTTCAGGATTTGAAACAGCTCAACTGGAATTCCATCACCTCCACTAGCTTTGTTCATAGTGATGCTTTCTAAGGCCCACTTGACTTCACATTCCAAGATGTCTGGCTCTAGATTAGTCATTTATCCAACAAGGTAATGTACCACATTTTATAAATGTGCATTCATTTCACTGTTTCAGTTCAGCTCAGTTCATTCACTCAGTCATGGCTCACTCTTTGCGACTCCATGAATCCCAACACGCCAGGCCTCCTCGTCCAATATCAACTCCCAGAGTTAACCCAAACTCATGTTCTTTGAGTCAGTGATGCCATCAAACCGTTTCATCCTCTGTCAAACACTTCTTCTCCTGTCCTCAATCTTTCCCAGCATCAGCGTCTTTTCAAATGAGTCAGCTCTTCGCATCAGGTGGCGAAAGGATTGGAGTTTCAGCATCAGCATCAATGAACACCCAGGACTGATCTCCTTTAGGATGGACTGGTTGAATCTCCTTGCAGTCCAAGGGACTCTCAAGAGTCTTCTCCAACACCACAGTTCAAAAGCATCCATTCTTCAGTGCTCAACTTTCTTTATAGTCCAACTCTCACATCCTATATAATGACTGGAAAAACCATAGCCTTGACTAGATGGACTTTTGTTGACAAAGTAATGTCTCTGCTTTTTAACATGCTGTCTTCAGTTGAGTTCAGTCCAGTTCAATCACTCAGTTGTGTCTGACTCTTAGCAATCCCATGAATCGCAGCACGCCAGGCCTCCCTGTCCATCATCAACTCCCAGAGTTTACCCAAACTCATGTCCATCTAGTCAGCGATGCCATCCAGCCATCTTATCCTATGTCGTCCCCTTCTCCTCCTGCCTCCAATCCCTCCCAGCATCTGAGTCTTTTCCAGTGAGTCAACACTTTGTGTCAGGTGGCAAAATATGCTGTCAAGGCTGGTCATAAATTTCCTTCCAAGGGGCAGATATCTTTTAATTTCATGGCTGCAATCACCATCTGCAGTGATTTTGGAGTCCAAAAAAATAAAGTCAGCTACTGCTTCCCCTGTTTCCCCATCTATTTGCCATGAAGTGATGGGACTATTTGCCATGGTCTTAGTTTTCTGAATGTTGAGTTTTAAGCCAACTTTTTCACTCTCTGTTTTCACTTTCATCAAGAGGCTCTTTGTTCTTCACTTTCTACTATAATTGTGGTGTCATCTGCATATCTGAGGTTATTGATGTTTCTCCTGGTAATCTTGATTCCAGCTTGTGCTTCCTCCAGCCCAGTGTTTCTCATGATTTACTCTGCATATAATTTAAATAAGCAAGGTCACAATATACAGCCTCGATGTACTCTTTTTCCTTATTTGGAACCAGTCTGTTGTTCCATGTCTAGTTCTAATTGTTGCTTCCTGACCTGCATACAGATTTCTCAAGAGGCAGGTCAGGTGGTCTGGTATTCCCATGTCTTTCAGAATTTTCCACAGTTTATGGTGATCCACACAGTCAAAGGCTTTGGCATAGTCAATAAAGCAGAAGTAGACATTTTTCTGGAACTCTCTTGCTTTTTTGATGATCCAGCAGATGTTGGCAGTTTAACCTCTGGTTCCTCTGCCTTTTCTAAAACCAGCTTGGCATCTGGAAATTCATGGTTCATGTACTGTTGAAGCCTGGCTTGGAGGATTTTGAGTATTACTTTGCTAGCGTATGAGATGAGTGCAATTGTGCGGTAGTTTAAACATTCTTTGGCATTGCCTTTCTTTGGGATTGGAATGAATACTGACCTTTTTCAGTCCTGTGGCCACTCCTGAATTTTCCAAATTTGCTGGCATATTGAGTGCAGTACTTTCACAGCATCATATTTTAGGATCTGAAATAGATCAACTGGAATTCCATCACCTCCACTAGCTTCGTTTGTAGTGATGCTTCCTAAGGCCCACTTGACTTCACATTCCAGGATGTCTGGCTCTAGGTGAGTGAGCACAGCATCATGATTATCTGAGTCGTGAATATCTTTTTTGTGGAATTCTTTTGTGTATTCTTGCCACCTCTTCTTAAATATCTTCTGCTTCTGTTTTGGCGTTACCATTTCTGTCCTTTATTGAGCCCATTTTTGCATGAAATTTTCCCTTGGTATCTCTAATTATCTTGAAGAAATCTCTAGTTTTTTCCATTCTGTTGTTTTCCTCTATTTCTTTGCACTGATCACTGAGGAAGGCTTTCTTATCTCTCCTTGCTATTCTTTGAAACTCTGCATTCAAGTGGGTATATCTTTCCTTTTCTCCTTTGCTTTTCGTTTCCCTTCTTTTCACAGCTACTTGTACTGCCTCCTCACACAGCCATTTTGCATTTTTTTCACTGTTTAGAAGGGGTCAAATAGGAGTTGGCAAGAGTGAAAATCAATATTTTAGGAATCAGCAAACTAAAATGAACTGGAATGGATGAATTTAACTCAGATGACCACTATATCTACTACTGTGGGCAAGATTCCCTTAGAAGAAATGGAGTAGCTCTCATAGTGAACAAAAGAGTCTGAAATGCAGTACTTGGGTGCAGCCTCAGAAGCAACAGGAAGATGTCTGTTCATTTCCAAGGCAAACCATTCAATACCACAGTAATCCTAGTCTATGCTCCAACCTGTAGTGCTGAAGAAGCTAAGTTGAACAGTTCTATGAAGACCTACAAGACCTCCTAGAACTAACACCCAAAAAAGATATCCTTTTCATTATATGGGACTAAAATGCAAAAGTAGGAAGTCAAGAGATACCTGGATTAACAGGCAAATTTGGCCTTGGAGTACAAAAGGAAGCAGGGCAAAAGCTAACAGAGTTTTGCCAAGAGAACGCACTGGTCATAGCAAACACCCTCTTCCAACAACACAAGAGATGACTCTACACATGGACATCACCATGGTGATGGTGATGGTCAATACCAAAATCAGATTGGTTGTATTCTTAGCAGCCAAAGATGGAGAGGCTCTATACAGTCAGCAAAAACAAGACCAGGAGCTGACTGTGGCTCAGATCATGAACTCCTTATTGCCAAATTCAGACTTAAATTGAAGAAAGTAGGGAAAACCACTACACCATTCAGGTATGACCTAAAGAAAATTTCTTATGATTATACAGTGGAAGTGATAAATAGATTTAAGGTATTAAATCTGATAGACAGAGTGCCTGAAGAATTATAGATGGAGGTTCATGACATTGTACAGGCGGCAGTGATCAAACCATCCCCA
Organism: Aepyceros melampus; assembly: GCA_006408695.1. Taxonomy (NCBI): domain Eukaryota; kingdom Metazoa; phylum Chordata; class Mammalia; order Artiodactyla; family Bovidae; genus Aepyceros; species Aepyceros melampus. Next base: position 47,593 of record SJXQ01006357.1, on the reverse strand, counting down.
AGAAAAAGAAATGAAAAAAAGCAAAAGGGCTGTCTGAGGAGGCCTTACAAATAGCTGTGAAAAGAAGAGATGCTAAGGGCAAAGGAGAAAAGGAAAGATATATTCATTTGAATGCAGAGTTCTAAAGAATGGCAAGGATAGATAAGTGACCAATGCAAAGAAATAGAGGAAAATAATAGAATGGAAAAGACTAGAGATCTCTTCAAGAAAATTAGATATCTCAAGGGAACATTTCATGCAAAGATGGGCCCAATAAAGGACAGAAATTGTATGGATCTAACAGAAGCAGAAGATATTAAGAAGAGGTGGCAAGAATACACAGAAGAACTGTACAAAAAAGATCCTCATGACCAAGATAATCACGATGGTGTGATCACTCACCTAGAGCCAGACATCCTGGAATGTGAAGTCAAGTGGGCCTTAGGAAGCATCACTGCAAAAAAGCTAGTGGAGGAAATGGAATTCCAGTTGAGCTATTTCAAATTTTAAAGGATGATGCTGTGAAAGTGCTGCACTCAATATGCCAGTAAATTTGGAATATTCAGCAGGGGCCACAGGATTGGAAAAGGTCAGTATTCATTCCAATCCCAAGGAAAGGCAATGCCAAAGAATGTTCAAATTACCGCACAATTGCACTCATCTCACACGCTAGCAAAGTAATGTTTCAAATTTCTCCAAGCCAGGCTTCAACAGTACGTGAACCATGAACTTCCAGATGCTCAAGCTGGTTTTAGAAAAGGCAGAGGAACCAGAGATCAAATATCTGTTGGATAATGAAAAAAAGCAAGAGAGTCCCACAAAAACGTCTACTTCTGCTTTGACTATTGCTTTTTCTTCTATTGACTATGCAAAAGTCTGTTACTATGTGGATCACAACAAACTGTGGAAAATTCTTCAAGATATGGGAATACCAGACCACCTTACTTGATTCCTGAGAAATCTGTATGCAGGTCAAGAAGCAACAGTTAGAACCAGATGTGGAACAATAGACTGGTTCCAAATTGGGAAAGGAGTACATCAAGGCTGTATACTGTCACCCTGCTTATTTAACTTCTATGCAGAGTACATCATGTTAAACGCAGGGCTGGATGAAGCACAAGCTGGAATTAAGACTGCCGGGAGAAACATCAATAACCTCAGATATTCAGATGACAGCATCCTTATGGCAGAAAGTAAAGAAGAACTAAAGAGCCTCTTGATGAAAGTGAAAGAGGAGAGTGAAAAAGTTGGCTTAAAGCTCAACATTCAGAAAACTAAGATTATGGCATCCAGTCCCATCACTTCATGCAAATAGATGGGGAAACAATGGATACAGTGGCTAACTTTATTTTTTTGGCTCCAAAATCACTGCAGATCTTGAATGAAGCCATGAAATTAAAGGATGCTTGCTCCTTGGAAGAAAAGCTATGACCATTCTAAACAGCATATTAAAAAGCAGAGACATTACTTTGCCGACAAAGGTCTTCTAGTCAAAGCTATCGTTTTCCCACTAGTCATGTATGGATGTGAGAGTTGGACTATAAAGAAAGCTAGTGCCAAAGAACTGATGCTTTTGAACTGTGTTGTTGGAGAAGACTCTTGAGAGTCCCCTGATTGCAAGGAGATCAAACCAGTCAATCCTAAGGGAAATCAGTCCTGAATATTCATTGGAAGGACTGATGCTGAAATTGAAGCTCCAATACTTTGGCCACCTGATGCGAAGAACTGACTCATTGGAAAAAAAAATCTGATGCTGGGAAAGATTAAAGGCAGGAGGAGAAGAGGACAACAGAGTATAAGATGGTTGGATGGCATCACTGATGTGATGGACATGAGTTTGAGCAAGCTCCATGAGTTGGTGACAGACAGGGAAGTTGAAATTCTGCAGTCCATGGGGTTGCAAAAAGCATTGGATACAACTGAGTGACTGAACTGAACTGAACACCATCTCTGTGCAAAATAAGCCCTAAATTAAAAAATCAGGGTAAACATTCCCATTATATAACAGCTCAGATAGGTGCCTTTTCTATCTTTTCATTTTTTTCTTTTTTTCATTTTAGTTCTCCAGGTTCAGTATCTGAAGCTTTAGCATGTAAGTTAAATTTTTAAATTGACTTCTCTTTCCCCTGAACAAGAAGTCTTTGTAGTCATTCTCACTCTACAATAGCTGAATGACAGAATAAATACTTCCCACTCCAGGGTGGAAGTACTTGACTTTATCAGAAATAGATAACTATCACCTCTAAGAAAAAGTCTCAGTCTGCCTGATAGTGAGGTCTAAAAAACCTGCAGAGTGCTTTCTTGACCCTGCTCTTGGTTCTAACTAAAAAAGAAGCTTTCTCAAACATGCCATTCCACCTGTCATTCTACCATCTCTTAATAGGGATGACCTATCACCCCTCTGCTGTTATCCAGAGATACCACATTCTTCCTCTTCTCTAGCACGTCCACTGGAGAAAAACATTTTTCTTAAAATTCTGTGTATGATTATCTAAACTTGGCTGAATAAAAGACATAAATTTGACAGTTGTGAACCTGTGAGGGGAAAATTTTTCTGCTATTAAATATATTGTTTTTATTCCCAGAACAGCTTAATTATGTTTTAATTAGATATTGTGGATAAGAAACATCAATATCAGTTAATACAATCTGGCTGGCTAGAATAATATTTTGATTTCATTCTGCCTATTTTTAGTTATCATAACCTTTCCCTCTACATCACACACACACACACACACACACACACACACACAAGCTGAGAAGTCCCAAGATCTAAAGTTGGCAAGCTGGAGACCCAGGATAGCAGGATAGCTAATGGTGTAGTTCTGGTCTGACTATGAAGATCTGAGAACCAGCAGAACTGACAGTGTAAGTTTCAGTCTGAAAGCTGGCAACCATGAGACACCAGAAGAGCCAGTGTTTCAGGTCTATTCTGCAGGCAAGGAAAGACTGTTCCAGCTCACCCAACCAGGAAGGAGGAGTTCCCTTCTGTCTACTCTTGGGAGGTTCCACCTTTTATTCTACTCAAGCTATCAAGTGATTGGGGAAAGGCAATCCTGCTTTACTCAGTCTATTGATTCAAACGTTAATCTCATCCAAAAGCATACTTACAGACGCACCCAGAATAATCTTGACCAAATATCTTGGCACTTTGTGCCCCAGGCTAGTTGACACATGAATTCTCACACCATATCCATCTGACTTGAATGAAATGTTCAATAGAACATAAAGACTTTACTCTGGATATAATAACATGTGGAAGACAGAGTCCATGACAGCCTCACTATAGTATAAAGGACAAGAGCTGGAGTTGGGGGTGGATAGCTGGGGTGGGGGATGGCGGCTGGGGGGCAGGAGGGAGAACAAAGGGAGGAGGGAGCACTAACAAAACTAAGATCTGGGTTACAGAATGTAACTGCTTAAGGTGTCCATGGTGAAACACAATCGCCACAACCACAACAACCCAGAAGCAAAATACGGTCACCTTCTGGTCCATCTGGGGTTACAAATATACACTGTTAGCCAGGCTACTTTGAGAAAAATGACCCAGTATTTGAGGATATCCTATCTTAGTACCATGAGTGGGGAAGCATCAAAGTCATTATTGTAATTTCTCATCCCCAACACAGATTGATGATGCCTTCTCCACATTAGTGTTCAAAGCTGACATTGGTGCATAAAGTATAGATGTGGGCTAGGCAGAAGAGAGGCAGAAACCATCCTGCTGCACTGGCTCATTTTCCTCGGCTTGAGAGTACCCTACAAAGCCATTCACTTAAGGTAGATGCAATACAGACATGGCTTTCCTTTTAAATCTAGCAATTTTTTACTTAAAAAACAAACCAAAAAAAAACCCTTTTGATAGAAGTATAGTATTCACATAAAAAGTATACATCTAGTAAATATAAAAATGAATTTATACCATCTGAGAACACTCCTGTAAGCACAACCAGCTCAAGAAAATAGAACATTACCAGCCCCCAGAAGTATCCCTTAATTCTATCCTAACTTCCTCTCTTCCCCTGTCAAGTGTAACCATTAACATAAAAGGGTAACCATTAACCTAACTTCTAAACTGATGGATTAGTTTTGCCTATTTTCTACCTATTTTAAATAGAAAATATACTAATCAATTGAAAAACAATTTTTAAGAGGAGTATTTTTTAAAACATCAAATATATTTTGAACTCACACTGTATCACAGTTCTTAAGCAAGTGCCTCAGCCCAGAATGTTAGTCTTGTTTTTACATAGTGCCCTCCTTTGTCTGGATTAAGGTCTCTTTCACTCTGCACTATCTTACTGTGAGTACTTTCTTATTTACCTGAGAGCCCAGCTCTGATATGTTTCTTTTGCCACATCCCTATTGCAAGCCTTGTGTTCCTCTCCTTTTCCCCAAATGCCCAACTGAATTGCCACAGTCAGAAAAATTTATCCTACTAAAAATATTAAAACTGCATTTTCTCCTGATTTGGTTTTAAGTGTTACTGATAAATTTCTTAAGTGTCCAGCACTAAGTTAAGGCAAACTTGTTCTCTTACCCTTTTCACTAATCTGAGTGACATGAGCCTAAATGATACGTAGAGAACCTTGTTAGTCTCAAACAAAACATGAATCCTTTCTTCTATGCTTGATAGGGTATATAGGATATATTTAGTAGTCACTCATAAATATAATCAAAATCACCATGCATTGTTAATCACACAGTTATGTGACAAAATAACAAATAATAATAATTTAGTGTGCTATTTATCCAAGCTATTCCCCCTTAGAAAGACTTAAGTTGAGCATAATGCCAAACTTCTTGAAGGCATAAGTTATGTTAGGCAGAACCAAGGGCAACAAATAGAAGTAGTTTACAGTACTCCATCAAGAGGTGATGTGCTGAAATGAAAAAATATTAGCATGGGCTGCAGACCTTCATGCCTGTCAAACAAAGTAATATTTATCTAGCTAAGGTAGTTCCAGAAACTATAGAAAAGACTCATAAAAAACATATATTTGCTCTCTAGAAGCAAGTAAACTACAAGAAAAGCTGATTCCCACTTTTCTTCTTATCAGAGGTAGACCTTGTTGAAGGTCCCCAGCCTGAGGTTCCAAAAACTAAATGGATAAAAATGAGTATATGTGTATGCCTCAACAGCTGTTCATTATTAACCATGTTGCAAATCTAATTTTTGTGGCTCATTAGTGGTTATATCAAGACTTTTATCTAAGCACTTCTATCACAAAAAAAAAAAAATGATGTCATTCATTCTAGCAGGTTGTAGGGTACTGCCAATGGTAGAGGAAGAAAAGAGGAAGGGAGACTCTGGAAATACAGAAACTTTAAAAATAAGTTACCTGTCAGATACTATCAGACACTACGCAGAAATGTCATCTTTGAATAAACAAAAGAGAACTCATTTGGGTTCGTGATTGGAAACTCTTCCGTAAGATTTTTCATCACCTAATCCTAAGGAACTATTCAGTTTTCAGTTCTGTAGCTCAGTTATGTCTGACTCTTTGCAATCCCATGGACTGCAGCATGCCAGGGTTCCTTGCCCATCACCAACTCCTGGAGCTTGCTAAAACTCCAATTCATTGAGTCAGTCATGCCATCCAACCATCGTGGAAGTTCTGTAATCAAGACCCATTAGCCTCCAAAGTCAAATTTCCTGGGAACTATTACTTTTACTGAATTTTTATAGCTCTAACTGTGAATACTGCTACTGCTGCTGCTGCTGCTAAGTCGCTTCAGTCGTGTCCAACTCTGTGCAACCCCATAGACTGCAGCCCACCAGGCTTCTCCATCCATGGGATTCTCCAGGCAAGAATACTGGAGTGGATTGCCATTTCCTTCTCCAATGCATGAAAGTGAAAAGTGAAAGTGAAGTCGCTCAGTCATGTCCGACTCTTCGCCACCCCATGGACTGCAGCCTACCAGGCTCCTCCGTCCATGGGATTTTCCAGGCAAGAGTCCTGGAGTGGGGTGCCATTGCCTTCTTCGAACTGTGAATGCTACATTGTACCAACTACATTGTACCATGTACCAACATGTACCAAAAGCACAGTTATATTACTACATGTGATTAGAGTTTTTAGTTATCTGTCATGTTCTTATGAAGTTCTTATCTTCCAAATTACATTTCTGCACATCTGTTCTTATAATGTTCTCCCACATATCTGGCACAGAGTAGAGAAGAACTGAGCATCTGGCACTCAACAGATCCCTGTTGATTAATTGACTGGATCATTTTAATTATATACAAAAAACTCTGCTAATTTTAATTTGATCCAAAGTCAACTGAAATTTCAATAAATGCATTTGTAAACAGAGATGTTACAAGGATATTTCTGTTGTGAGAATGTATCTCAGCATTAATTTTGTAACATCGGCCTTCGAACAACAAACGTCCACTTATTTCCCACCTGGATGTGACAACTTAACACACTATAACACTTGCTTCCTCTGTCTGGCACAATGTGTGCGTGTGTAGGCTGTATCATCTGAAAACTGCAGACAAGATGATATTTCGCCTCTCCACTCCAGCCTTCATCTTCTAAGGGCATCCTCCTACTTACCTTCAATACTATTCTCACCTAAGAAAATCAACTCTCCGTCCCTAAACAGGCGCTAGCATTTATAATAAGGGCTCATTTCCCTCCTGTTGCCCCGGGTCAATCTTAAAAGTGTTTCCCCTTCTTGGACCGGGACGTGTGCAGACAGTTGTTCCATCCCTCCGGGCTCTGTGCCCCCACCGGGGCCCGCCCCGGGCCCGCTCTCCCTGAGGGCTTGGAGGGGTGGCGTGGGCAGGGGAGTCCCCGCTAGGTTGGCCTCAAACGCTTGGGGAAAGCGCTACGTTCACGCGGTCCGAAGCACCCCCCCCCGTTTCCTCCCCCAATAAGNGGTCTACTTTGAGAAAAATGACCCAGTATTTGAGGATATCCTATCTTAGTACCATGAGTGGGGAAGCATCAAAGTCATTATTGTAATTTCTCATCCCCAACACAGATTGATGATGCCTTCTCCACATTAGTGTTCAAAGCTGACATTGGTGCATAAAGTATAGATGTGGGCTAGGGAGAAGAGAGGCAGAAACCATCCTGCTGCACTGGCTCATTTTCCTCGGCTTGAGAGTACCCTACAAAGCCATTCACTTAAGGTAGATGCAATACAGACATGGCTTTCCTTTTAAATCTAGCATTTTTTTACTTAAAAAAACAAACCAAAAAAAAACCCTTTTGATAGAAGTATAGTATTCACATAAAAAGTATACATCTAGTAAATATAAAAATGAATTTATACCATCTGAGAACACTCCTGTAAGCACAACCAGCTCAAGAAAATAGAACATTACCAGCCCCCAGAAGTACCCCTTAATTCTATCCTAACTTCCTCTCTTCCCCTGTCAAGTGTAACCATTAACATAAAAGGGTAACCATTAACCTAACTTCTAAACTGATGGATTAGTTTTGCCTATTTTCTACCTATTTTAAATAGAAAATATACTAATCAATTGAAAAACAATTTTTAAGAGGAGTATTTTTTAAAACATCAAATATATTTTGAACTCACACTGTATTACAGTTCTTAAGCAAGTGCCTCAGCCCAGAATGTTAGTCTTGTTTTTACATAGTGCCCTCCTTTGTCTGGATTAAGGTCTCTTTCACTCTGCACTATCTTACTGTGAGTACTTTCTTATTTACCTGAGAGCCCAGCTCTGATATGTTTCTTTTGCCACATCCCTATTGCAAGCCTTGTGTTCCTCTCCTTTTCCCCAAATGCCCAACTGAATTGCCACAGTCAGAAAAATTTATCCTACTAAAAATATTAAAACTGCATTTTCTCCTGATTTGGTTTTAAGTGTTACTGATAAATTTCTTAAGTGTCCAGCACTAAGTTAAGGCAAACTTGTTCTCTTACCCTTTTACCTAATCTGAGTGACATGAGCCTAAATGATACGTAGAGAACCTTGTTAGTCTCAAACAAAACATGAATCCTTTCTTCTATGCTTGATAGGGTATATAGGATATATTTAGTAGTCACTCATAAATATAATCAAAATCACCATGCATTGTTAATCACACAGTTATGTGACAAAATAACAAATAATAATAATTTAGTGTGCTATTTATCCAAGCTATTCCCCCTTAGAAAGACTTAAGTTGAGCATAATGCCAAACTTCTTGAAGGCATAAGTTATGTTAGGCAGAACCAAGGGCAACAAATAGAAGTAGTTTACAGTACTCCATCAAGAGGTGATGTGCTGAAATGAAAAAATATTAGCATGGGCTGCAGACCTTCATGCCTGTCAAACAAAGTAATATTTATCTAGCTAAGGTAGTTCCAGAAACTATAGAAAAGACTCATAAAAAACATATATTTGCTCTCTAGAAGCAAGTAAACTACAAGAAAAGCTGATTCCCACTTTTCTTCTTATCAGAGGTAGACCTTGTTGAAGGTCCCCAGCCTGAGGTTCCAAAAACTAAATGGATAAAAATGAGTATATGTGTATGCCTCAACAGCTGTTCATTATTAACCATGTTGCAAATCTAATTTTTGTGGCTCATTAGTGGTTATATCAAGACTTTTATCTAAGCACTTCTATCACAAAAAAAAAAAAATGATGTCATTCATTCTAGCAGGTTGTAGGGTACTGCCAATGGTAGAGGAAGAAAAGAGGAAGGGAGACTCTGGAAATACAGAAACTTTAAAAATAAGTTACCTGTCAGATACTATCAGACACTACGCAGAAATGTCATCTTTGAATAAACAAAAGAGAACTCATTTGGGTTCGTGATTGGAAACTCTTCCGTAAGATTTTTCATCACCTAATCCTAAGGAACTATTCAGTTTTCAGTTCTGTAGCTCAGTTATGTCTGACTCTTTGCAATCCCATGGACTGCAGCATGCCAGGGTTCCTTGCCCATCACCAACTCCTGGAGCTTGCTAAACTCCAATTCATTGAGTCAGTCATGCCATCCAACCATCGTGGAAGTTCTGTAATCAAGACCCATTAGCCTCCAAAGTCAAATTTCCTGGGAACTATTACTTTTACTGAATTTTTATAGCTCTAACTGTGAATACTGCTACTGCTGCTGCTGCTGCTAAGTCGCTTCAGTCGTGTCCAACTCTGTGCAACCCCATAGACTGCAGCCCACCAGGCTCCCCCGTCCCTGGGATTCTCCAGTCAAGAATACTGGAGTGGATTGCCATTTCCTTCTCCAATGCATGAAAGTGAAAAGTGAAAGTGAAGTCGCTCAGTCATGTCCGACTCTTCGCCACCCCATGGACTGCAGCCTACCAGGCTTCTCCGTCCATGGGATTTTTCCAGGCAAGAGTACTGGAGTGGGGTGCCATTGCCTTCTTCGAACTGTGAATGCTACATTGTACCAACTACATTGTACCATGTACCAACATGTACCAAAAGCACAGTTATATTACTACATGTGATTAGAGTTTTTAGTTATCTGTCATGTTCTTATGAAGTTCTTATCTTCCAAATTACATTTCTGCACATCTGTTCTTATAATGTTCTCCCACATATCTGGCACAGAGTAGAGAAGAACTGAGCATCTGGCACTCAACAGATCCCTGTTGATTAATTGACTGGATCATTTTAATTATATACAAAAAACTCTGCTAATTTTAATTTGATCCAAAGTCAACTGAAATTTCAATAAATGCATTTGTAAACAGAGATGTTACAAGGATATTTCTGTTGTGAGAATGTATCTCAGCATTAATTTTGTAACATCGGCCTTCGACTCTTTCAAAACATTTCAAAACTATTCTACCTGTGGCTAACTAAATTAGGTAAAAAGCAATCAATTCATTCACAACCTAGGTTTTATCTTACTATATATCTTAGTTTAAACCTTAATTAAAATCAGAGACTTTGTTTAATAAATAAAGAAATGTCATTCCAAGCTCTGAGATTTAGTAAGCTTGAGGCTGATAGATTATGCATCTGACTCAAGAGAGAGAATCTGATTCACTGTACCACTGCTTGAGTAGGTACCGCCACTGTTATAATTACAAGAAAATGTGTGGATCTCAATGTGCCAGACAGTGAAATTCTTTCTGTTTCCTGGGAGAGTGAAGCTATCCATCACACAGTAATGGTAAGTTTGGACTGCAACAGAGGATCAATGAGAAGGATGAAAAGTTGTGCTATAATATTTATGTCTTATATATTTCAACTTTAAATATTTATGCTATTAACTTGTTTTATAATAATTAACTGTTAACCATTTGATAATTATTTTGTCATAAGTAAATGTCAGTTGATTACAGCAGTGACAAAAATAATTTGTACAAAATCTAAATGCTACAACATCTAGAATATCAAGAATTATATCTTTTACTAATGATGCTTTATGGAAGAAAAATTGTGTCCTGAAACACTTGGTTGGATTTTTTTCAAAATTAGTAAGAGCTGAATTAGTAAACCAGTAATTTGCTTAAGAGTATTACTGGATGTTTATCCTAAGTAGGTCATTAATCACTTATTTCCTTAATATTTTATACTCCAAAGCATTAATTTTAGATTTAATTCTATCCACACTTTAATATTAACATTTATTTCTAGGAAGAGTTGAGCCTAAACAAAATCTGTATCATACAGTTTTTCAAAATACTATTCTTTCTTTTGTTAAACCTAAGAATTTTATTCATATTAAAAATAACAAAGCAGAAAGTAGAGGCAAAGTACCCAGGCTAGCTCCCCTATTGCAATATGTTATTAATGAAGACACTCTGTACATCTCATGAATTATTTCAATTTGCTTAAAAACAATTGTTAGAATTAGTCCAATATATGTTTTGATACATTCCAATTATGCTATGATTTGGTTTAAGTCATTTAAAATTTCTTATGAGAGAACACTTTAGTTGAATCTTACATAAAACTTATCCAGAATATGTTAATCAGTTTAAATAGATATGCATTAAAAGCACTTTCTCCTATTCTATAGGCAATCTTTTCACTTTCATAAGATATCTTAAAGCATAAACTTTTAAAAGTGGAGTGCACTGCAACTAGGTTTTTCTTATTACTTATGCATGTAAAAACCACATTTAAAAACCCTGAAGTTTTACTCCTTTGTTCTCTTCTAAGTATCTTCTTAGTGTCTCCACTTAGGGAGGTAAAAATGAAAAAGAATATTAAGAAAGAGAAAGTAGTACATTTACTTAGAAATGAAATGACCTCTAATAGAACTAATGAAGATTCAGATTCAAGCAGCTTCATTTACACAGGTCCCTTCCAAGGCTCTAGGATGGGCCCTAGTAATGTGTTCACACATTGTTTTTATAAAAACTGCAGTCTCTTCTGCACTCCTACTTCCTTTCCTTCACACTCTGCCTGACATCAGATAGTACTGAAATGGCTTTTGTAATCTGGGGTTCTGGTGAAAAGGAAGTTATTAGAGGATGCATTTAGTATGGGCTTAGTAGGCACATTTATGTGGTTGACAGTCATATCAACATACAGATTAGCAGCTGCTAGTTGTTCTGGTGTTGAAATCGCTTCCAAGAGTATTCTGATTATTCTGCATGCTGATTTGTCTACCACTGTGATTCAAAAACACATGGTCAAAGAGGTGTTTATTTAAATAACTGACACAGATGAACATGTACTATTTTGACACAATTGAAAATATACTATTTTAATTGCAATCTGGAAAGACATTTTGGGACATCTCACTTGGCATAAGTGAAAACAATAGATTCCTCATTTGGCATTGCTTTTACTTATTAAATAACTGAGAAAAAAAGCAAAAACTGATGGACTATCAGATACTGGAATAAAGATAAACAATGTCATAGAAAGTTTTCTGTAATCAAGAAACAAATTATTGCCAAAATTAATTTCAGATCCCATCAACAGCTTTAATTAAACAAAAATTGTAACTGAAGTTATAAATAGACCTTTGGATTGTTTCCAAATTAATAGAGAATAATAAATTATTTGAACTTATTACCAAAAGATTTGAATTTCCAACTGACCTGACATGAGTGCTGATCTCAGTGAAGACTTGAGAGAAGGTATTAAAAATGGTGTGTCGGTACACATGTAATAACTGGCTCTCTGGGGAAAAAAAAACATAAAGAAGCTGATTTCTAGTTTTTGCTAGTGGTGTAAATACTTGCATTACAGCCAATCAACCTACCAATATGATATCACTGAGCGCCGAGTTGGAAGCAGATGCATACAATCAGCTCTTATGAGTACAGATGGAATTAGTGGAAGATATCTTCATATCTTCCCAACACCACATTGCAAGGAAAATACCGACTGTACATTGGTTCACAGGAATTGTCCACTAAATTTTGCAGCCAATCATGGCCCAAAGAAAACTGACGTTCTTAGATATATGACAGGTCATATGTGGAAAAGAAAGATTTCCCTCAATTTGACAAGAATTTTAGAGATGTACATAGCACTAGTGATATTAGTTATGATGTTGAAAGAAACTTTTGCATTTTATAATGCACATTTCAACAATCCTATAAAAGGAGAATGAATTGAGTTTTTATTATTCATAAAAATATTAGAAAACAATGGTCGATAGAGAAAAGACCAAAGAATATGCATCCAGAAAATATAAGGAAGAAAGGTTTTAAAGGTGGATCAGGTAATTAATGAAAACATATTATTTTTGAAATTTGTGTGTTTTAATTTTTGTTTAATAGCTAGTTATAATTTGCAATTTATTTCCTCATTCTAAAATCAATATTTGCTTTGTCTTCAATTTTGTATTAACAATTTGCATCTTTTTTCTTAAAGAGGACCCTCAGAATTGTATCAGTTTCAGATCCAACAGGCCTTGAAGGGGCCTCATTATTGATTTACAATTCATCCTAGAGCCAGCTTAACTTTCAGACGTTAAGTGAATAGACTGCTGCAGTGTTGCTGACTTCCAATGGCAAATTTTGAGGAAGAAAGAATTTTAGAAAAAGTGTTCACAAATGAGTTGAGTTTTCTTCAAGATCTACCACTTACTAAATCTTTTTTTTCCTTTTTTTTAATTAATTTTATTTTTTAGTTTGTTTTGCTTTACAATACTGTATTCGTTTTGCTATACATTGACATGAATCAGCCACGAGTATACATGAACTCCCAATCCCGACCCCCACCTCTCCCCTCCCGCCCCACACCTTCTCTCTGGATTATCCCCGTGCATCAGTCCCAAGCATCCTGCATCCTGCATCAAACCTGGACTGGCGATTTGTTTCACTTATGATATCATATATGTTACACTGCCACTCTGCCATCTCATCCCACCCTCTCCCTCTCCCACAGAGTCCAAAAGGCCGTTCTATACATCTGTGTCTCCTTTGCTATCTTGCATACAGGTTTATCATTACCATCATTCTAAATTCCATATATATGTGTAAGTATACTGTATTGGTGTTTTTCTTTCTGGCTTACTTCACTCTGTATAACCGGCTCCAGCCTTATCCACCTCATTAGAACTGATTCAAATGTATTCTTTTTAATAGCTGAGTAATACTCCATTGTGTATATGTACCACAGCTTTCTTATCCATTCATCTGCTGATGGACATCTAGGTTGCTTCCATGTCCTGGCTATTATAAACAGTGC
>SJXQ01006357.1:0-33961 GCA_006408695.1 Aepyceros melampus | reverse complement strand
CGGCTCCAGCCTTCCAGCAAACAAAAGCCCAGGTCCAGACGGCTTCACAGCTGAATTCTACCAAAAATTTCGAGAAGAGCTAACACCCATCACTCTTTCAGAAAATTGCCACTTACTAAATCTTATACTTTGGTGAGTATTATGTTTCTGAGTATCAATTCACTTCACTTCACTCCAGTCGCTCAGTCATGTCTGACTCTTTGCAACCCCATGAACTGCAGCACACCAGGCTTCCCTGTCCATCACCAACTCCCAGTGTCCACGCAAACCCATGTCCATCGAGTCAGTGATGCCATCCAACCATCTTATACTCTGTTGTCCTCCTCCTACCTTCAATCTTTTGCAGCACCAGGGTCTTTTCAAATGAGTCAGCTCTTCACATCAGATGGCCAAAGTATTGGAGTTTCAGCTTCAACATCAGTCCTTCCAATGAACACCCAGGACTGATCTCTAGGATGGACTGGTTGGATCTCCTTGCAGTCCAGGGGACTCTCAAGAGTCTTCTCCAACACCACAATTCAAAAGCATCAATTCTTCGGCGCTCAGCTTTCTTCACAGTCCAACTCTCACATCCATACATGACCACTGGAAAAACCATAGCCTTGACTAGATGGACCTTTGCTGGCAAAGTAATGTCTCTGCTTTTTAATATGCTGTCTGCTGCTGCTGCTAAGTCGCTTCAGTCGTGTCCGACTCTAGGTCATAACTTTCCTCCCAAGGAGTAAGCGTCTTTTAATTTCATGGCTGCAATCACCATCTGTAGTGATTTTGGAGCCCAGAAAAATAAAGTCAGCCACTGTTTCCACTGTTTCCTCATCTATTTGAGTATCAATTATTCACTTTGAAAATCAAGTTAACTTGCCTTTCCATGCCTTGAAAGATAATTATTTGGGGGAAGTAATGTATGGGAAAATATTTTTATAAAGAGATATATGTCATCCCTGAGCTCGGCTTTACTCAATTTATTAATATATACATGAGTTATGTTGTGGTGTTACGGTGAACTTAACAAATGATCTTCAAAACTTACTAAATTTCCAGAAACTACCTGGTAATATAATTTTGCTAAAATGACCTATTCAAATGAATTTGTTAAGATGCACATTTTTATTAATAAAACACATACAAAAATAGTTAGTCTACCTCGTTCCATAAAGGATATAAGGTGGCTTTCAAATAAGATGGTGAGAAAATAAAGTTTTGGGATATGCTCTGCTCCTGAATGCCTTTAAATTGCCTATAGAACAATTTAAAAATAGTATTTTATGCAATCTGAAAGAAATATGAAACAGCTATCTTCCAGATTGAGTCAGTATTTTACAAATCCTCCCACTGTCCAGTAAAGATTACAAATTCTTATTTCTTTGAAATCAAGACTTTTACCAAAAATGGCAGGCATGTCACGGACTTGTTTTGCTCATTTGCATTCGTGCTTTTGCCTGCGCCATCACTTTTCCTATGCTGGTCACTAGCACTATTTGTAGCTAATCTCTGTTTTGCTGCTTAACTGACTGATAAGAAGACTCATTCTAAAGATTATTTTATCAGAAGCAGTGATCCTGTATTTAGGCCTAATTAGCTCCTGAATGTTGACCTCAAGTTATCACAGTAAATAAGCTGAAGCTGCCTTTTATACAGTTCTGTGGTACTAGCTCTTGAATATATGACTAGCACAAGGAAATGGACACCTAGAAAGTAAATATATCTATATAAGGATCTGTAACTATGCACATTATAAAATGTATTTTGCCATTATTACAAGAATGTGAAAAGCATTCTTACAGAAACAGCTTAAGAAAAGACAAATCAGGATATAAGAATGGTACATATAAAATTATTGCAAGAAAACACACTCAAATCTTGTTTATCTTTCTATTTTTGTCATGAATTATATGCTAATTCTTCAATAAGTTTGTATTATACTTTTAAGCAGAAAATACTATGACTTTTTAAGCCTATTATATTTTAACTCTACTAGATACTATAAACCAGATTTCATTCTCCTCTGTGTTTCAATGCCCCACCATTTATTTACAAATGGATTTTTAGATTTCTAGGGGTAAGGAACAGAAATCCCAGAGCTTTTGAGTCAACAACAAAGTGAGAACTCACAGTCCCCAAGACTGTCCTCACTTTTGACACAAACTGCAAGTTTGAGGGATTTCCAAAAATATCATCCAATTTGATCATTCACTATAAGAATTCACAGAACTCACTGCAGATGATTATGCTCACAGTTATGATTTGTTGCTGGGAAAGAAGACAGACTATAATCAACCAAGGGAGCTTCCATTGCCTTCTCCCCATTGAATCAAGATGCATTACTCTTCTAACATTGATTTGTGACAGAAACAGCAAGGACCTAACAAAGCAGAAGAGATTAAGAAGAGGTGGCAAGAACATACAGAAAACTATACAAAAAAAGATCTTGATGACCCATATAACCACATTGGTATGGTCCTCACTCAGATCCAGATATCCTGGAGTGTAAAGTCAAGTGAGCCTTAGGAATTATTACTATGAACAAAGCTAGTGGAGGTGATGGAATTCCAGATGAGCTATTTCAAATCCTAAAAGATGATGCTATTAAGAGTGCTGCACTCAATATGCCAGCAAATTTGGAAAACTCAGCAATGGCCACTTGCAATGGCGCTGGAAAAGACTCTTTAAGAGTCCCTTGAACAACAAGGAGATATAAACAGTCAATCCTAAAGGAAATCAACCCTTAGCATTCATTGAAAGGATTGACACTGAAGCTGAAGCTGAAGCTCCAATACTTTGGCCACCTGATGCAAAGAGCTGACTCACTGGAAAAGACCCTGATGCTGGGAAAGATTGAAAGCAGGAGAAGAAAGGATCAAAGGAAGAGATGGTTGAATGACATCACCAACTCAAAGGAGATGAGTCTGAGCAGACTCTGGGAGATAGTGAAGGATGGGAAGCTTGGCATGCTGCAATTCATAGGGTCTCAGTGAGGCAGACAGGACTTAGTGACTGAACAAGAACACTGTCAACTAGAAAATTTCCCTAAGCCCTAGAGTTTTTATACTCCATTATACAGCCATGATTGATTGACTGATTGCAAAAGGTTGCTGTAAGTCTCTAAGATAACGATACCTACATCACATTACTGGTCTTTCTGGCATGGTCAGCCCTCAGTCTAAATCACATTGTCAGACCAGCCAATATGACCAAAGTCCTTCGGCAAAAAAAGACACTAGAAATTACCTCCCAGAAGCTTTGTGAAGTGAAAATCACTCAGTCGTGTTCGACTCTTTGGACTCCATGAACTATACAGTCCATGGAATTCTCCAGGACAGAATACTGGGGTGGGTAACCTTTCCCTTCTCCAGGGGATCTTCCCAACCCAGGGATCGAACCCAGGTCTCTGCATTGCAGGCAGATTCTTTACCAGCTGAGCCACAAGGGAAGCCCAGAAGCTTTCAGTCCAGTTCAGTTCGGTTCGGTTCACTTCAGTTGCTCAGTCATGTCCAATTCTTTGTGACCCCAGGGACTGCAACATGCCAGGTTTCCCTGTCCATAACCAACTCCTGGAGCTTGTTCAATCTCATGTCCATTGAGTCTATGATGCCATCCAACCATCTTACCCTCCGTCGTCCCCTTCTCCTCCTACCTTCAATCTTTTCTAGTATCAGAGTCTTTTCAAATGAGTCAGTTTTTCGCATAAATTGCAAAATATTGGAGTTTCAGCTTCACCATCAGTCCTTCCAATGAATATTCAAGACTGATTTCCTTTAGAACTGACTGGTTGCATCTCCTTGCAGTCCAAGGGACTCTCAAGAGTCTTCCCCAACACCACAGTTCAAAAGCATCAATTCTTCAGCGCTCAGCTTTCTTTATAGTCCAACTCTCACATCCATACATGACCACTGGAAAAAACCATAGCTTTAACTAGACAGATCTTTGTTGGCAAAGTAATGTCTCTGCTTTTTAATATGCTGTCTAGGTTGGTCATAGCTTTTCTTCCAAGGAGCACGTGTCTTTTAATGTCATGGCTGCAGTCACCATCTGCAGTGATTTTGGAGCTCAAGGAAAATACAGAAAATTGGGCAGGGCCAAATTCTTTATATAGGGATTAAGCAGGTATTTGTTTACCATGTATACCAGTTAGCATGGTAATTTATCTCTCATCTACTTCTTAATGTTTGCTGCCCCAGGGAAAAAAACAAAATATGAATGGATTAAAATGTTTGGTAGGTGAAGCAAAGCTTTTTAAAAAGCCTTCCAAAGTCAGTATTTTATCAATTGGAATACTTATTTTGTAATTAAAGAATGCTTACATCTAATGCTAAGGATGCTTTCATAAAGAAACACTTTCATAAAGAAACACTTTTACAAAGAAAATGTTCAGTTCATAGGATAAAGAGGTCATCCATTAAACATACAAGATCATTCAACTTGAAATACAATTGGGCATCATGATATGTCATGTAATCTCAATATTTAACTAAACATTTGCTTCAAGTATGTCTGTAAACCTAGTAAACCACATAAAACTTCATATTAATACTACTGGCAAGAAACTTGGGTACCAGGGATAAAATAACAGCATTTTGCCTTTTAAAATAAATGAACGAAGACTTGGATCTAAAGGAGAGAAAGTCCACGCACTCAATATGAGGGAGGACAAGCTTCATACACAGCACCCTGACCCTAGATCTGTGTTTCTGAAATTTGCAGGCTGAATTAAGCCATTAATAATCAGGACCCTATGAGGCATTCCCAGGACAGACCCCTTCCCCACATTCTCTGCTTTAACTCCTCTCTGAAGTACACAGACAATGGTGTCTAATGCACATTTCCTGAGTTGTTTTACAGAGGCCAAACTCCTCACCAAATGAAAGAAATTAACTACTTGATGACCAGGAACACAGGGCCCCCAGGCCCACTGAAGCCCAAGGATTGATAAAGTTAACCCTTATGACACCCCCCTGTTACCAAAAACCAATCAGTGAATTGTGTAAGAGTTGATCACTGTACCCAGGGACTCCCCTGCCTCACCTTGCCCTGAAAATGTAAGGAGCATTTGAGCTAAAACCCATCAGGGAGTTTGGAATTTTTGAGCATCACCAGTCCCAGACTACTTGTATGGCACCTTACAACACCGTGCTTTGCTTCACACAACATGGAGTCAATAGACTATCATTACTACACATCGGAAAGCAGATAGAAGTTTTGGTTTGGTAGCGCTAAAAGAGAAGGCCTTTCAAATGTATAAGTAGATTATTTATGTTGAGTCAATTAATCTTTAGTATGAAAGTGAAAGTGAAATTGCTCAGTCGTGTCACACTCTTTGTGTTCCCATGGACTGTACAGTCCATGGAATTCTCCAGGCCAAAATACTGGCATGGGTAGCCTTTCCCTTCTCCAGGGGATCTTCCCAACCCAGGGATTGAACCCAGGTCTCTTATATGCAGGCGGATTCTTTACTAGTTGAGCCACAAGCAAAAGCCTATCTTTAGTATAGCATTTTTATTTGTATGCTTTTCTATAACATTATGATTATTATATATTATAAATTACATCTTTGTTACAGCATTACTTAAATATTTATAATTTTAAAACTACACATTAACTAATTACCATATAAAACTGATTAATGGCAGAATTAATAAATTCTGTACAAGGATAAAACATGAACAAGTAAAGCTTACAAACTAAACTTAAATTCTAATGAGCATATTTATGGGTTACTTCTTCCTGATTTAATCCTCATATATTTTTTCCCCAATTTTATGGAGCAATGTAAAAAAAGAAAAATCACTCATTAGAGAAGAATTCATCCTATACCACAAAAGCATAAAGGTTAAGTATATATACTCAGTTCCTAGAACCAAAATAAAAAACAAATTCCCAAAAGGAAATAACCAAAATGCATAAAATATCAGTCAAAGAAGAAAATTCACTAGGCCCTTGGGACTAAACAGTCAAAATCACCTGACTGTGTTTCTATTCAGAGAATGTACATTTCTCAAACAGATAAAGAAGACCATTGTGAATCAGGTGTGTGAGACACCGGCTAAGCGGGACCACCCAAATTGGCTCACTTTGAAGAAAAGGCCAGCATAACCATGACTCTTTTATATTCACTACTCATCTCTAGGAAAATGCAGTCAAGTTGCTCATCTAGACTCTCAAAAATATTGAGATTACAGCTCCCATGGTGAAGTTACTAAAATACACAGATGAAAATGACTGTTCATCATCAGTGGAGGCTTCACACTTCATTGAGAGCCCAACTGGGAACATGCTCTCTGAATCACAGTATATTGTCAAACACCAGGTGATGGAACGCTACTTAATGACTCAGTGATCAACAATGCAGGCGGTCCCAGCAGCAGGAGGAGGCATCCAGGGTGCACGTCAGTCAATCCATTAGACTCCAGCGCAGATACTTCTTGGAGAACAAAATCAGGTTTAGCTCTTTGTGAAATTTTGAACTGTGAAATCAAAGAAGGAAAGGAAGTACTGCACTGAACTGATACACAGAACTGTTCTTTTCTAGGCAGAGGATACTGGGAATTTGATTGTATTTTTAATACTATACAGTGCTAATTCTAAGTACATAAAGGCTGCCTTGATGAATAATACATAATCAGTAAGTACAGAATAGTGCAGATTTCTTCTCTGGGAATTATGGAACAGGAGTGTGAAACCATGGAGGAAAGACTTCACAGCCTGAATCATTGTCTAAACATATTTCCCTGCCTGCTTTTTAAGGGCTCCAAGAAAATGATCTCTCCCTACCCATGCCAAAATGCATTATTCTAACATGATTATTAGCTTTAGTCAAATTTGTTTTTTCTATTTTTCTTGGGTATGCACAGCAAAATGGTAGCGTGCTAGAGCCAGCTAACCAGTGACACACAAGAGCTTACTGTGTGTCTCTTGCCATTTCATGTTCATTAACATCACAGTGGTGGCTGAAACTGATAATGGAGTATCTACACTAGAGAAATCAACAAGCACTACAAGTTGGAGGCCCCTCACCCCACTCCCCAAGGGGCAGGTTGTTAAGCATTGACCAACACAGTTGTCCCTCAATAGTGCTGGGTACTAATTAAAAAACTGCACTATGGGTCACAAAATTTGTCAAAAATAGGAGCAAAACCAATGATCTAAATGGATTTCTTGTTCTCCTAGATCTAATCAGTCTTATGCAGTTGCCCTGCCCCTTTCTCACCTTATTCCTTACTTCACTTTCATATATTCTAATTATTCCTTAAGACATCTCTATTTTATATGCCACTAGTGTCTCCCTTTGCTAAACTTTCATTGCAATTAACAAAGTAAAAAATTTTATAAATGAGATCTAAATTATTTCCCATGTATTTCTTCTTGACCATATTTCAGGTTATTTCAAAGCAGATAAGTTTTAAACTTTGTTGCAAGATTTGCTTAGCTTTAAGCACATTGTGGGTACCAGGAGTTGGGAGACAGAGGAACACTCAAAACTTGGAACTGATTGACGGGAATGTTTTTAACATTTAAGTAGAATGGTGTAGCTCAGACATTTTCCACAGGCTCCCCTCTAATATCTGTAGGACTAAGATGAAAAGAGTCTAAACAGAGAACCCCAGTCTGGCTCTCCCCTTCACTTCCCACCCTCTGACTCCAGCCTACAACTGGCCCATGCTTAAATGTGGTAGGGTGATCAACCCCCTCATTTTGCCTTGGATTGAGGGGTGTGAGGGAATGCAGGACTTCAAAACTGGTAGTCCCAGGCAAACAGTGATTGGTTATCTTTTGGATTAAGGAAAGAGGGTTATGCAAGCAGGTCCAGATAGCCACAGATCTGCTGGTCAGAGATTTCTAGGGTTTTGAAACCACAAAGCATGACCTAGACAGGTGATGGTGAGTGTGTGATAGCACATGAACTGCAGCTGGGTATCTTCCTTTGACCTCACATATTCATCTCTTCCAGAACTATGATATATTCTGGGCATGTAATAGTAAAAAAAGATACAAATATGTTTTTAAAGTGAAAGAGATTACAAACATATTCAAGTTACATTCACTTATTTTCTTCAGTGTTGAAAAGCCTTCCTTCCTGACTTCCCTGCATCCGTGATTTTTTGCCCCTTATGGTCTACCGTGTGTGTGTGCTCTACTGCTCACTCATGTCCACCTCTTTGCAACCCCATGGACTGTAACCCTTGGTTACAGGCTCCTTGGTCTATCGGACTTTTCAGGCAATATTAATGGGGTGGGTTGCCATTTCCTTCTTCCCAACCCAGGGATGGAGCCTGCATCTCCTTCGACTCCTGCACTGGCAAGCTGACTCTTTACCACTGAGCCACCTGGGAAGCCCCCACTCTATTGCCTATATCATATATATCAAGGGATAAAACCTGTGTAAAGCTACTCTACTCTCCTCAAACAGAAGAGCAGGATCACTAACTTGTTAAAATGGCCCTTGTGACATGAAAGCCACCCCCTACCCCCCGCCACTCCCACTGGACTCACATTATGTCACTCCCCCCTCATTCATAGTCACACGGGCTTTATTCTAGTTCCTTCTAATGGTCCATGTTCTTCCCGCTTTACTGTCTCTGCAAACCCAGACTCCATGTGCCCCTATCACTATGTGAAGCCTGTTTCATCTTTCCTGTCCAATCCTCAGTCAAGATTAGTGTTTCATCCCAGGCTTTCAGACCTCACCTTGCCTTTCCTTTCTGCCATAATTTGTACTTTGTAATATGATGACATATTATCTGAATAACATATAATGTATCCTGTAGACTTGTAAACCCAATGAGGGCAGTGCAATGTTACTTGCTGTTATATTTCCACAGATAGTAGTTTATACAGTAAAGAGAAGAGCAAAATAGAAAGGCAGAAAAGATGGAAGGAATGGGAATTAAGCAAGCTTCTACATAATGTGGGGAAGTTCACTATAGTAGGAGTTTTAATATTTCTACTCTAACATGAGTATTTTACAAAACCTCACTTTAAGAGCAGGAGTTTTGTCACAACTTATGTTTCCCTGTTAAAGAGAAAGCACTAGCAAAATATATTCACACTGGAAGGATCTTTTCCATGATGTCATGGATTTGTGAAAGAGCAAAAAGGAATCAAAACAGCAGGAAAAATCCCAATAGAGATTCACGACCCAGATAAACAGGATGGTGTGATCACCAACCTAGAGCCAGATATCCTGGAATGGGATTTCACGTGGTCATTAGGAAACATCACTACAAACAAAGCTAGTGGAGGTGATGGAATTTGTTGTAAAAGTGCTGCACTCAATATGCCAGCAAATTTGGGAAACTCAGCAGGGGCCACAGGACTCAAAAAGGTCAGTTTTCATTCCAATCCCAAGGAAGGGCAATGCCAAAGAATGCTCAAACTACCACACAATTGCACTCATCTCAAAAGCTAGTAAAGTAATGCTCAAAATTCTCCAAGCTAGGCTTCAACAATATGTGAACCATGAACTTCCAGATGTTCAAGCTGGATTTAGAAAAGGCAGAGGAACCAGAGATCAAATTGTCAATATCGCTGGATCATCGAAAAAGCAAGAGAGTTCCAGAAAAACATCTATTTCTGCTTTATTGACTATGCCAAAGCCTTGGACTGTGTGGATCACAAGAAACTGTGGAAAATTCTGAAAGAGATGGAAATATCACGGCACCTGACCTGCCTCTTGAGAAATCTGTATGCAAGTCAGGAAGCAACAGTTAGAACTGGACATGGAACAACAGACTGGTTCCAAATAGGAAAAGGAGTACGTCAAGGCTGTATATTGTCACCCTGCTTATTTAACTTATATGCAGAGTACATCATGAGAAATGCTGGACTAGATGAAGCACAAGCTGGAATCAAGACTGCTGGAAGAAATGTCAATAACCTCAGATATGCAGATGACACCACCCTTATGGCAGAAAGTGAAGAAGAACTAAAAAGCCTCTTGTTGAAAGTGAAAGAGGAGAGGGAAAAAGTTGGCTTAAAGCTCAACATCAAGAAAACTAAGATTATGGCATCTGGTCCCATTACTTCATGGCAAATAGATGGGGAAACAGTTTTTTGGGGCTCCAAAATAACTGCAGGTGGTTACTGCAGCCATGAAATGAAAAGACTCTTGCTTCTCGGAAGAAAAGTTATGACCAACCTAGAACAGTATATTAAAAAGCAGAGACATTACTTTGCTAACAAAGATCCATCTAGTCAAAGCTATTGTTTTTCCAGTTGTCATGTATAGATGTGAGAGCTGGGACTATAAAAAAAACTAAGGGCTAAAGAATTGATGGTTTTGAACTATAGTGTTGGAGAAGACTCTTGAGAGTCCCTTGGACTGCAAGGAGATCCAACCAGTCCATTCTAAAGGAGATCAGTCCTGGGTGTTCTTTGGAAGGAATGATGCTAAAGCTGAAACTCCTATACTTTGGCCACCTAATGCAAAGAGCTGACTCACTGGAAAAGACCCTGATACTGGGAAAGATTGAAGGCAGGAGGAGAAGGGGACGACAGAGGGTAATATGGTTGGATGGCATCATAGACTCAATGGACATGAGCTTGAGTAACTCCAGGACTTGGTGATGGACAGGGAGGCCTGTTGTGCTGCAGTCCACAAAGAGTCAGACACGACTGAGAAACTGAACTCAACTGACTGACTAATTGTAAATTCTTTCCCTTTCATTTCCCTCTTTCCCCACACTCTGATCATAATATTTTTATAAAATCAAATAATAGAAGAAAACAAACTATGAAGCTCATTCTCAGTAATGTGTAAAACAATAAAGCCTAAATAGTTTTTTTTTTTTTTTTTGTGGCCTTGCCTCCTGGCTTGTGGAATCAGCTCCCTAACCAGCAACAGACAGAACACAGCCCCTACAGTGAAAGGGCCAAGTCCTGACAACTGGACCACGGAGGAGTTCCCAACAGTTACTTTTTATCTAGTTCCCAGAAGCAGCAACATTTGAAAATGCAAACAGCCTTAAAGTTAAAAAGTTTAGTTGGTATTCCAATATTATGGATGACATTTTGACAATAAAATCATTCCACGTGGCCAAATAAATAAAACCAAACTCATGTTTCTAAAGCAATTATCAAGCAACATGAACAACAGATAAATTCTATCTCTTTCTCCCCGCTACTTTTATCTCTTCCTGAGCCTCACCAGGGAGCTCATACCAAGAAACCACTTTATCCATGAAGGTGAGCACATACTCTGACAAATAGCAACTGATCTACAATCGGCGATAGGAGATGTGAGCTCTGGCCTTATTTGAACAAACCAGACACAAAGTATGTTTACTAGGTAGAGAGCCCTTCCTCATTCAAATTCTGGGAAAGTACATCTTTTATACCTATGACAAACCTTACAGCAAACATTCTAGGCTCAAGATAAACAGGAGGAAGGAAACAGCCTTACAGAGCCGCTGCTGGAAAGTCCACAGCTTCACCAGGATGACGATGCCAGTATATTCAGAAGCCTCTCGGTCCTGCTCATTTTTCAAGTCTCCCACACGCATGCGTAGAGTATACCTGCCTCTATGGTGGGCATGTTGTGAAAGAGAGTCGTCAAGTCCTCTATGGTTCCCGACCTAAAGACGGGCAATGTACATACAGCGCATGCGCAGGCGTGAGCGCGAGCGCCTCCTTCACCACTACGCACTTCGGAGATTCTTCCTGTCGTCATGGGCCGCCGCCCTGCCCGTTGTTACCGGTACTGCAAGAATAAGCCTTACCCAAAGTCTCGCTTCTGCCGAGGTGTCCCCGATGCCAAGATCCGCATCTTTGACCTGGGTCGGAAGAAGGCCAAAGTGGATGAGTTCCCACTCTGTGGCCACATGGTGTCTGATGAATATGAGCAGCTCTCTTCTGAAGCCCTGGAGGCCGCCCGAATTTGTGCCAACAAGTACATGGTGAAAAGTTGTGGCAAAGATGGCTTTCACATCCGAGTGCGACTCCATCCATTCCATGTCATCCGCATCAACAAGATGTTGTCCTGTGCTGGGGCTGACAGGCTTCAGACAGGAATGCGAGGTGCCTTTGGAAAGCCCCAGGGTACGGTGGCCAGAGTCGACATTGGTCAAGTCATCATGTCCATCCGCACCAAGCCTCAGAACAAGGAACATGTGATTGAAGCTCTACGCAGGGCCAAGTTCAAGTTCCCTGGGCGGCAGAAGATTCATATCTCCAAGAAATGGGGCTTTACTAAGTTTAATGCTGATGAATTTGAAGACAAAGTGGCTAAGAAGCGCCTCATTCCTGATGGTTGCGGAGTCAAATATGTCCCCAACCGTGGACCTTTGGACAAGTGGCGAGCTCTGCACTCCTGAAGTCTTTGACAACACTGCCAACTTTGGCCATGCTGGTCTATATTTTCCTCATCAATAAATTGTATTTACTGGCAAAAAAGTAATTATTTTTTTTAATATTTTAAACGTTTTAAAATATCCAATTTTTAAAACTAGACTACTAGAGAAATAATTTTTCTATTAAAATTATCAGAAAGAATTTTAATAACAAATGATGATTTACTTTCAAGTGAACGATTTGTATGCCATTCATAGGGAAAGCTATTGCAGTTCTAATTCACGCTGTTAATCTAGAGAGCCAAGGAAATATGTAAGTTTTGTGTTTAGAGAAGTCATAAGTTACACAGTTATTACCTTGAATAAAAAAGTAGAGAAGAATCTGAGATTTACAGAAAATAATTACTGTTATAGAAAATAATAGGAATGAAAATCATGGTAGGCATTAGTCGTGTTTCAACTATGATCTTTTTGAAACTAAAAGTCTATTCTTAAACTTGTTGCTTAGGTTTTCCTTATACATTTCTGCACATTGTCTTTTAGAACTACCTATCAACTCCAACTATCAGCCTTGGGACAATTGGGGATCACTGCAAAAGATTTCCCCAGACAAGCCTTTCATTATCTCACACTCAAGAGAGGACAATCCAATCTTTTCTTCATCACAGAAAGGTCATAGGTTGACATCCAAGTTCATATTGCTTGACCTGAGTCCCAGTAGAAGGAACAGAAAAGAAAATGACACTAAATCAGGTATCTGTGCAGATTTAAAAGATCCCAGAGATAATTTGCAATCTGTCGGTGCTTGCCCTACATTAGAGTTATGTTGTGCATACAAGTGGGGTTTTTAGTTGTTGTTATGTTTTATTTTAGAAATTACATAAGCTAAAGTTTTGGGTCTCTACTACATTTTAAAATTCTGGTTCCTAATATTATTTAGTTTTCTAAATTTCAATCCTGCAAACAGTGCCCTCAGTTTTCTATAACTACTCATTTCTAAGTCATTGTATTTAAGGAACAAAAGGAATACTAAATAAGCAGTATTGGAAGACATCCTTTTAAAATTATTTTCATTTAGTTAAAATTTCTATGTCAATCTTAAAATTTTGTGTCTGCCTTGATACGTCTTTTCTGCTCTTACTATATTACCTACTTGTGTATTTTTAAGGTAAGTTGCTGTTTTAAGCTATAGTTATTATACCTAAACAAGAAGGATGGCAGTGGTTTAGTCGCTTCAATCCTGTCTGACTCTTTGTGACCCCGTGGACTGTAGCCCACTGGACTCCTCTGTCTGTGGGATCTTCCAAGGAAGAATACTGAAGTGGGTTACATTTCCTTTTCCAGGGGATCTTCTTGACCCAGGAATCAAACCCTCCTCTCCTGCACCTCCTGTATTGGCAGGCAGGTTCTTTACTGCTGAGCCACCAGGGAAGCTCAAACAAAAAGAATAGCAGGTACTAAATCACATGAATATATAGAAAGGACCTTTCAGCTTAAGTAGCACTTGACATGTTTTACTTGATATTAATACTTTAAATCTCCTGAAATTTTCTGGGAGATTAAGTACTGTGCAACTTGCAATGAAAATATACTTGAGCCGGATCTTCTGACTCCTGTCCAGTCCTGTTAATTTTTTACCACATAATCTTTAAAAAACAATAACAACAACAACAAAAAAACCTCAACTTCAGAAGAATCACAATGCCAAAGAAAGCACTTCCTTGGTCACATGTTAATACAAATACAATGCAGCTTTGAAAATATTCTCTATCTTCATTATTTATCCTTATCTTTGGTCTCAAACTTGCTAAACATTTTAACCTTCATATGTGGAGCTCTATACTCACTAAATACAGGACGCATAAGCCCATGAATGTCTTTGCTCTAAGAGGTTGGTAACTATGATTGTTATTGCGTATAGATAGGTGAATGAAAGGTGAATTAAAGATGAAAAATTAGTACACTAAACATCTAATAGGAAGGTGTCATCAAGATTTATTACTTGACTTTTCCCTTCAGTTTCCTATTACAAGCTATTATATATAGATTTTATTTCCTTTAACTTTGATAGAACATTTTCACTTGTTTTTCTTAAACAGCATGCTAACTTATGTTCTGCAAGCCATAATTTTGTTTAATCAGCATTTTCCTATTATCTAGTTATTAAAAATTGATAAGACACTTGAACTGAAATTTAATTTTATATTGTAGAGCTCTTCATTATTTTTCAATTTCTATTCAAAATGGAAAATTTAATTTTGGAACATATGTATTCAGAATTTCATCCACTACTGCAATGAAACAGAACTCTCTGCTTATTTAAAATAAAAATCCAAGTACAGTTGACTAATTCAAGCAAATATTGCTTTGCAAAACTCTCTGATTTAGTTGTTGGAGTTCTTCAGATTTTATGGAAAATACTGGCTGAATCTGTTAGGAAATAGATGTATCATTCCAATTTAGTTTTGAAAAGCATATTTCACCAATAATTATTGTATAATCCACCATTTCTTTCCTTCTCTCAAAATATGGAATTATATTAAGCAAACCCTGCTTAGAATCCTTAATTTTTATGAAAATATACACCAGCTCTTACATGAATTGGTTATCAGTAATATTGGCAGGCATTTTATTTCTACTTTAGCAGCTTTGTACTGCCTGCTCTGACACAATTCAAGCTGGGCTTTTTGTCTCTTAAAGAGTGTCAACTACTGACCTAAGGATTGAGGTGAGAGATCATTTAGTCCCAATCATCTCCTGCCTTTATATTAATAAATATGCTTTTTTATTTTAGAGTAATGACTTCATTGTTTTCCTAAGAATATCTACATATTCTTTTTTTGAGTAAATAATGTAAAAATTAATGAGCAAATCCAAAAGTATATTGCACCATTAATAATAATTCAAAGTGAGGTCATTATCGTGCTTAACAGTGGATAATAAGGGAAGATCTTATGTCAGGATGGCTGGATATGAATCTTTCTTCACTTCACTTACAGGCAAGTTATTTAGTATAGCTATTCCTTAATTTTAAACTATAAAATGGGATTAGGACATTATAATTATAGGTTGTTTTTAGGACTATATGAAATAATTTGAGAAAATGAATAGGATTGTGGCTTGCACATAAGTACATAAATCAATGTTAACTTATAACAGTTGAATAATAAGCTATTCTTGTTAACATTTGTTCCTGCCTCTCTAATTGTTGTTGCTTGTAGTGTTACTTTTTTCATGATATATAACCTTAATATTCTGTTTTGCAACCATAATTCCCTCTGGTTGTATAATTTCAAGTTCTAGTTTTACTTGGATTCAATATTCTGATTTGAGTTTTTGTTATATTTAGTTTTATAAATTTCCATTTTCCTATTTCCTATTTTGTCATCTCTTTTTGGAAATTTTTTTGAAAAATGTTATGCTTTACCAGTTATCTTCTACATATGATTATTATCCACTATGGAGATTTGTTTCATTATGTTTTCCTTCCAAACTAGTTATTCTATTTACCTTACCTATCTTTTTCACTCAATATTTATTACTTCTTTCTTTACTTCTCCTCTCCTTTTTCTCAATAGACTGATTATATTGCTGTCCTGACATCATTTTCATACTACATATGTGTGATATATATACTGTTCTACCCAGACCTCATATTAATTCTGAAAGATTAAATGGTGGAACATCTCTAGTCACCCTTTCACAAAGTTTTTGCAGTTTTTGGTTCATTTAGCCTTCTCTTTGGGTGGCATTGTTTGAGGTCTGGATATTGCTATCTATCTTCTTTTCCATACCCTCAGGATGAGAGGGACAAGGATAGGAGAGAAATTGAAGGATTAATAGTTACAGCCTTTGATGGATGACAGATACCTCTTCTGAAATCCCTTTAAATATTCTTACATCACAGCTCACTCCTGTCTTTCCAGTGTGCAGTCTGCTCATCTATCTATGGTGTGTTTCTTATCCTGACTTTGCTCCTATTCAGTGAGGAACCCTAGAAAATGGCATGTCCAAATGCTGAGGATCTTTGGTGTTGTTTGGAGCTACACCTGTCCATGGATTTTCCTAGTTTTCCCTTATGTAACAACTTATATGCACAGTACATTACTCTCCATATTAGGACATTTGTGAGACATTTTAAAGTTTCATGTTTCTTCAGGAATGCTTCTAAGAGTTTGAAGAGGTACATCTCATTAATCATCATTATACAATCTATTATTTCTCCCCATGCCTCAAAATATATAATTATACTAATTATATTAAAGCTACTTAGCCAGAATTTTTTCTTAATATATACATTTTATTGAAGTCAAATTTCTAAGTAAAAACATAGTGCTAGAAGAACACATGAGAATACTGTCTTCATTTTATGTCTTCGCTCCTAAATTTATGACTGACCCTTTCCTTGGTGGATTTTAGATGTATTTCTTTTTCTATATCATTCACTTCATTATATATTGGAGAAGGAGATTCTTTGATCTTGTTTTGTTTCAGTTTATTCACCCAGAAGCTGTCTTAATATCATACTAAAAATTATCTACTTCTGGAAATTTTAACTTTGAAACAAATGATGTAGAAATATGCTTCCACATGTTTCGTAACAACTCTGGTTATCTTTTATTGGTGTGGATCTCAAATAGTTATAGGTAAAATGACTATGATGAATTTTTAATATAACATCCAGAAATACAAATTTTGTATATATGTTCATACTGAAGAATTTAAATAATCTAAATTCTAGAAATATAAATTTTGTGTTCTGCTCATACATGTCTTGACAACTTTTATGTTGTTATGTAATAATTACCCAATCAGCTAATTATGCAGTTTAATCATATGTTAAAATGTCACCTGAGAGTTATTGATATTTTTATGCTCCAAATACTTAAATAATAGGTCTATATTCACGGTAGAAACTATTGTATTTTTAGAATAATATTATTAAACTCTTCAAATGTCCTATTCATTAAACTCCCTGTTGTCCTAAAATGACTGGTCACTGATGAAGAGAAATATTAGAGATTGTGAAGGAGGATGGTGCCTTTTGCACAAATGCAGAGTTCTTAAAGGAACAAGAATCCTTTCCCCTCTCTGGCTAAATGGAGTAGGGAAAAGGATGTTGAATTGTTAGGAAATGGTGACTTTTTTTTTTTGGCCACACCACATGCCTTGCAGTCAGTAGTCCAAATAGGGATTGAACCTATCTCCTCATCAGTGAAAGTACAGGGTCTGAACCATTGGACAACCAGGGAATTCCCAGTGATGATTTTCCCTGAGTGCTGTGAGTCACTGACCACCAGCACCACCACCACCAGCACCACCACCATCACAAACAAGGAGACGGTACTGGGGGTGAAGACAAGAAAGAGACGGTGGAACTGAGACAGAGTATTCGGGGACAGTCCTCAACTTCTGGATAGTAAGGATAAGACTTAAATATCCCATGATGTGGAGCCATTCTGGTTCTTTATGTAACACTGCTAAGTCTATGCCCTCAGAGACCGCCTCTGTGGGGGCAGCTAAAGGCATGGAATGAGCCATGCTTTAACCAGATTTCTCTTGAAGGGATTTAATAGGGAGAGGAACTCCAGTCTCTTCTAAAGAACCTACAAAAAGACCTCATAAGAGTGAGCATTTGGACATCAGATCCATAAAGAACCAGGAAGCAGCGCTGTAAAGATCACCAGCAGTACTGAAAAGGAACTAGTTTTCTGTGCCTTGAAGTCTTCATTTAACACAGTGAATATTGTCTGTGCTCACATTCTGTTGTCAGTAATACATAATCAAGGAATGAGGGAGGGTCAGCTAGGGGAATAAGAGCAGGAAATTTTTTCTTTCCTGCTGTAAGAAACTACTAGTCTAGGCTGCTTTAAAGTAACAGATGAGAGGTTTGAATAGGAATTGAAAGTGGTTGAAAAGTTACAGATGAGGGTTAGATATTATTAAGGAAACATGCTAATGTAAAAATATGGTTTCACTGAAACACAGTTGGTAGTTTTTCCAGGAAAATAAAATTTCATGTTCACTTCAATATTTCTCTTGTCAAACCATTTGGATGAAAAAATTCCGCACACCATGCCAGTAAATGCCTGAATTACTAAAATTTAGAAGGCATTGAAATTTCACCAGACTAAAATAAAACCTCATTCAACAAAAAGAAATTTCCATATCGCTTCTAAACAACTTCCATTTACCTGTGGCCCCTCTACTTTTCTACCATATCTGAGCACCTTAAGTGTAAGCATGCTGTAAATTTCTATCACTGAAGCCCATGTTCATGTGGCTCTATTCAAATTACCCATAAACAATGTCTATTAATTTTATTTTCTGTCTAGTTGGTAAGGATTTGATTTATGTACAATGGACTACTTCAATTTATGAACTACTTGCTCTGTGATTACAAGTCATGTTCTTGAAGCAAAACTGGATTATTTATAAAATGCCATTTCTACAGTTTTATATATTTTTCAAGACATTATAAATAATAGGAAATCATCAAAATATAACAGTATGTACAAAGTCCAAACCTAGACATATTTGTGACAAGTGCCACCAGTACTTACTGAATGAATTAATGAACTTGAGGTCTATCAACCCTCTAACTTCACAAAATAATTTTAAAATTACATAATAAATTTGAAGAGGCTTGTGCCCTAAGAGAAGGAAATACTACTTTTAGATATCTATACTAGAAAAACCCAATAATGAATCAGAAGATGTATGCAAGAGCTTTTATATCACTGTTCATCATAACAAAAAGTGAAGAAAACCCAAAACTAACTCCTAATTCCTAAGATAAATCCATGAATATAATCACTGGGGTACACTCACAATGGTAGATATATACAAAGTGAAAATATATGAACTACAGATACAACATAAATAAATCTCTATGACACTTACATAAGAAATAAAGTGTTAAGTGAAAAAAAGAAAATAAAAGAAGACTGCAAATAGTGTAATGTGATTTTTTAAGCAAACAAGGAAAACTAGAGGAAAAAAGTATAAAACATGAAAAATCTAGTTTTCTTAAAGGATGCTAAGAACAAAAATTCACGCTAATGGTTGGTTGGGAGGGACATAGTGCGGCATGGGAGTAATAGACATGGTCTAGGGAAGGTACACACAAGAGATTAAATGATGTTAGTGATTTTTTAATTTATATTTTGGAGTTTCAGTTCAAAGGTATCTGTTTAGTTATTGTAATTCAAAATGTACAAACCTGTGGCAGACAGACTTTTATGTGACTCTCGGCTGAGCGACTTCACTTTCACTTTTCACTTTCATGCCTTGGAGAAGGAAATGGCAACCCACTCCAGTGTTCTTGCCTCGAGAATCCCAGGGACGGGGGAGCCTGGTGGGCTGCCGCCTATGGGGTCGCACAGAGTCAGACACGACTGAAGCGACTTAGCAGCAGCAGCAGCAGCAGCAGATTCCTAGAGATTCCAGATATTCGTGATTTCCAGATATTTCATGCCCATGTATAATCTCTTCCCCTTGTGTGTGGGTAGGACCTGTGACTTATTAATATTTCTAACTAACAAAGTATAACCAAAGTGATGGAATGTCATTCCCAGAACTATGACACCACATATAAGACTATGGTAGGAAAATGTCTATTTTCCTACTAAACTTTTCTGGAGTCTGGTTCTCCTTACTGGTTTTGAAGAAGCAAACTGCTAGGAGTCCTAGAGCTACCAATAAGTAAACTGTCAACAAACTGAATGAATCTCTAAGTTGACCCTTCCCAAGTCCAGCCTCCAGGTGAAAACTCAGCCTTAGCCAACACTTTGCAACTTTACAGAAGACTAAGGATAAGCTATGCTCAGATGCCTGACTCACAGCAACTGATAACACAAACGTGTATATTTTAAGACTCCAAATTTGTGCTGAACTGTTATGCAATAACAGATAACTAATAAATAATAGATTGCAATACATATATTCTTAGTTATAGTGTAGTAGAATTTATCAATGTTTTCTTTAGTTGCTAGCATTTTTTTCTGTGTTGTTTAAGAAATTATATCTATCCTGATATTGAAATCTAGTAATCTGATTTATTTATAAAGATTAAATTTTACTACTCAGATTTCATCTTTAACCTGTGGAAATGTGTTGTTTTGTATAGTTTACCAAGACAGCCTTTTCTTCCCCATATGACTAGCTAATTATGATAACTTTAAAATATTTTCTCTTTGAAAGCAAGCTTTTGCAGCTCATTATTTTCATTATGTCAGGACTATTCTTGGTGGAACTTTCCCCTTCCAGATAAATTTAATAAACAGCCTGTCAAATTATCACACTCAACAATACCTAATAAGGTTTTTTATTGAATTTATAGTAACTTTCTTGAGTAATCTGAGAATTGACATCTCTATGAAAATGAGTCTTCCTCTTTCCAAGTTGTACCTCTAATTTATTAGGTCTCCTTTAATGTGTTTCAACATATACTTTATAATTTTCTCCATTATTATGTTACACACTTCTGTTAGATTTGCTTTTATAGATGCCTTATGTTTTTTTGTTGATATTGAAAAGGTCATCTTACTTATTACATTTTAAGAGTGCTCTTTTGCTAACTCTTTAATAGTCTTTCTGTTGATTCTCTTGCATATTTTGCATAGACATAAAAATATCTGCTAATATTAATAATTTTGCAATTTACTTTCAAATATTTATATTTTAATACATTTCTTATTCTTACTATTGCTTCTATATGATTTAAATCATATGATGATACTATATGATTTGAATAGAAATAGTAGGAGTGAATGGAGAAGGAAATGGCACCCACTCTAGTACTCTTGCCTAGAGAATTCTGTGGACAGAGGAACCTGGTGGGCTGCTGTCCATGGGGTCACACAGAGTCGGACACGACTGAAGCAACTTAGCATGCATGCATGCATTGGAGAAGGAAATGGCAACCCACTCCAGTATTCTTGCCTGGAGAATCCCAGGGACAGAGGAGCCTGGTGGGCTGCCGTCTATGGGGTCTCAGAGAGTCGGACACGACTGAAGCGACTTAGCAGCAGCAGCAGCAGTAGCAGTGAACAATATTCTTACATTTAATGGCACCCACTCTAGTACTCTTGCCTAGAGAATTCTGTGGACAGAGGAACCTGGTGGGCTGCTGTCCATGGGGTCACACAGAGTCGGACACGACTGAAGCAACTTAGCATGCATGCATGCATTGGAGAAGGAAATGGCAACCCACTCCAGTATTCTTGCCTGGAGAATCCCAGGGACAGAGGAGCCTGGTGGGCTGCCGTCTATGGGGTCTCAGAGAGTCGGACACGACTGAAGCGACTTAGCAGCAGCAGCAGCAGTAGCAGTGAACAATATTCTTACATTAATCTTGAACTTTAAACAATTGCCTCTAACTTCCCACTTTTAAAGATGATATTCCTTGTATCTTTGTGATAGATATTCTTCCATAGGATAAAAAAATTTTGAAATTTTCAATTTTGGCCAAAATTAACTTCTTTTGTTTTCTTTTTTCTCTCTTCAGTCTTTCAAATCTGAAAGTTGAATATTTTTCATGCCTTTGTGCCTCTGTTTAGATGACTTTAAGTTTTTCTGTAGTAATATCTAAATGACGTGGTCTGCATTAATATATTTTTACATAATAAACCACCCACTTGTTCATGGGATAAATCTAATTTGGCTGTGCAATTTTTTAAACACTCAACTTGAATAAGTTTGATATTATACTATTCTTTTGTGTTCATTTCAAAGATATTCTTGCCTCATAAATTGAGTTAGTACGTACTGTTCCCTCTTTTCTATTTTAGAAGAGACTTATAATACTGTAATAATTTTCCCCGGAAGGTTTGTTAGAACTCTATTTTAAACATTTGATCCTGTTGTTGTTGTTGTTTTGTGTTTGTTTGTGTGTGTGTGTATGTGTTAGGGAAGACTTTTACCTTAATCTAACTTTTATAGTGCTTATAAAATATTCTGACTTTTATATTTTTGTGGATATATATATATGTATATTATATAGGAATTATATATATATAATCTAAAAAAACAAACACCTGGTTGCTCTGTTTCGAGCACTGAAGAAACCAAGTGGCATGTGACCCAGACAGTAGGGGCACTGAGCCACTGGTCATGTTGCAATGTAATTAGGCAGAAAGAAATTGCAGAAGCCAATGATTGGAAGGAAAAAAATTATATCTGAGGAAATATGACTGAAATTTTTCCATTTACGATAACCAGAGGGTAAAAGTGCCCAACACAATATTAAAAAAAAAAAAAAAAAAACAAATAAAAGCAAAACCTTTCTACCGAGGCAGGTTTCTAAGCTTGGAATTATAACATAAGAGGGTCAGAACTGTACCACAGTCTGGCCAGGCTAACCCTAGCCTACTTCTACTGACTCCACCTTGGGAAGTGTTCTCGGTCTCTTGAAGCAAAGGTAAAATTGAGAGCCAGCAGTTAGCTGCTGTGACATTTAGATGCCACAGAATACCTGGAATCTTCCTGGAATGCAATGTGTGAGAAAGAATCATGGAATTGGAGGCAGTGTCCTTCTGCCTACCACTGGTCTCTCCCCTGCCTCTAGCTCACAGATGCTGGAACACTGGTTGCTGTAACCTATTCTTTTTTGTCTCTGATGGTAGAGATTCTGCTCTTTTTTCCGATCTGAAAATTTCTCATCTATTGTTTCTACAGATATTACTATTCTTCTAATTTATTATTCTCTTTTTCTGGAACTCAGATTATGTTTAGAAATTATTATAACCCCCATGTCTCCTGATATTTCTTTCAGGTTTCCATCTCTTTGTTTCCTTGCGTGTAGTTTGAATAATTCTGAATATACTATTTTCCTGTCCATTATTATTTCTTTAGCTTACTTTAGACTGTTGTTTAACCAGTATGTTAAGATTTTAATTTCTGGAATTGCATTTTTTATTTCAGAAGCTATAGCTTTTTCTTAAAATAGCAACATTTTCACTACTCCTTTTCTTTATTCCATATGTATTTCTTCCTTCTTCTTATACATTATTGCTTTAATTTTATAATTAATAATTTCAGTATCTGAGATCATAGAGGATATACATTTATTATTTGTTGCTTTTGCTTTCATTCTTCATATTGGCTTGTTTTCTTTTAACATTATTTGTTATTGTTAGATATATCTTGCTTAAGTTATTCTCTGGCATACTAAGGTCTACGTTGGATATTTTTCCCACCAGAAAGGATTTGTAGTGGATTTTTCCTGTTCCCTGGGACACTATCATACTGGAACCAATTTCTTTTGTCATGAAGGATCAAGACTGTGGAGTTCTCAGGCTAAGCTTTCTGACTTTGCTACACATATAGGTTCTGTAAAGGTTATATATTATTGTGTGAGTCTGGAAAATATATCCCCTCCACTTTGAATGCTCTAACCATTCACAGGTTTCTGCTTCAATATCATCTTGCTGCTGTTTGTTTGCTTCTATTTTTAGGTCTCTTGAGATGTCTTGTTTTCTAGGCAACCTAGAAATGTGACTAAAGTTAAGATTATAGGCAGAAACTAATTATATTTTACTTGGAAGTACAATTATAGTCTTCCTACTAAGTGGAAATTTTGTGATATTTTAAAATCTGGTGTATGTACCTTGAAAAAAAAAAACTATGTAACTTAACCCTACTTTATATATGCAGATTTCATAAATATTATAAGGTTTTTAATTGCATTGCCTACTTTCAAAATTTAGATCTAAATTACTTGTGCAAAGCAATGGCTTTTTACTATGTTATCTTACTCTTCAAAAGCTGAAAATATGTTTCTCTTCTTCCTAGGAAGTTTGATCACAAAGAAATTTGCATGATATTTGCAATGATATTTGCCTTTATTGCAAAATTTGCATGAAGGCAAAAGGAAAGCAACAACAATTATACCCTCGAAGTTGGTGCAGAGTCACAGGCTCCTCTGTAGTTCGTGAATGTTGTGTTTGATGTGCTTACTCACCTCACTGATGGATGGCAACACCCTCACTTCAGTTTACAGCCCCTGCTAGATTTCCCCCTTTACTTTCTTTGAGCCCCAGGCTAGGCATGTGTGCAGTTGTGCTGAGGGGCACAGACTTGTGTTTAGTAACACTGTTGGAATTTGATACACAAACAGACTTGGATTCCAGCTTGTTCTTGTGGAGTTCCATTTACCCTCATGAATTTCATTTGCCTATGGGATCAAGTTTATCCATATTTCTCTTCACTTTGCATTTAGATTTCTCCTTCCCTATTGCCTGTCTTTCTGGCTTGGGATAATTTCAGGGCCCTTGCAAGGAGAGAGGCGGTAGCATCCAGGAGACTTCATTATGGTTCCTGGTTGGTGACTTTTGTCTGATCACCCTGCTATCCCCTTCAGAATTATTTTCCCAGCTGTTGTCATTATTCTGCAAAGTTTAATTCCTAAAATACATTTCTTATTCCATATTACACTTAGTATACCCTAAGCAAACTCTAGCTGATATAGGAATGATTGTTAAAATCAAGAAGATGTCAAAAATTAGTTTGGTGAAGCTATTGAAAAAGTAAAACATTTGAAATACCTAGACTTTTATTTGGATTCTCCTTCTGTCCTCTATGTACTCTTTCACCTTGAGCAGTTTATTGGCGTTTTCAAAGGCTTAGTAAGTTGTCTAAACTTCAAAACAATCCCAACCATAATTGAAGATTATTGTGACAATTATGAGAGTATGCATTTAACACAGTTATTGTTACATAGTATGCTCAGAATAAGTGTTGCTATTATCATCATTTATTATTGAATGATTAGAACTTTAAAGGAATTCACTGTATATTAGCTATGCTTATTAATATAATTATCCTGACCATGAAGTAATATCTAAAATATTAATATACCTACTTCTAATTGCAGAATCTCAAAATATTTTTATGTTATTTTAAAAATTCATATTTAAAGTATACATTACACCTTTTTTTTCTGTGTAAGCTCAATAATGATGAAATATTTGAATCCAAGTGTGAAAATGTCTAATAGCCTTCCTACTCAGTATTCCCTGGTAAGTTAATTCTGATTTTCTACCTAAGGCACCTAAAATTTCTGTGAAATAACTATTGCAGCTAGTACAATTTTGCCATATTTTAACCTTTTACTTCCTGTTACTATATTGTTTGAAGCACTTAGATATAACTGTAATTATATAAACAATTAGTTCTGTGGAATATTAAAAATTAATTATTTTAAAGAAGTGTAAAAGGTAAAAAAAATTACTATTTCCAACTTATAACTTACAGGAGCATATTGATATATATTTTTATAGGTTTGGTGAACCATGAAAAATTGTGATCAAGTTATAAAAATAATTTTTATTTACCATCATGCATTTTAAATGGTATGTTAAAATGTAATAATGAACTGTATAAATTAAAGTCATAAAACACCTAGACTCCAATCATAAGATCATAAAAAATGCTAGCCTAGACATTGTCTTTCACTTTGGACTTAACCTTAACCTTACCAAGGCAACCAGTTCACACACAATTACAGTAAGTCTTCATGCTAAATTCTGATTTGGAAACATTTTCTCTCTCTCTCTCTCTCTCTCTGTATGTGAATATATATGACAACATACACACATACATTGGAAATTGTAAGTCAATACTCTAGCAAATTCAGTAGTATCATATTCCATCCAATCTAATAACATAACAACCAACTAAAAGGAAGAAAGAAAAAATCACTTTTTCCAGAACAAAAAATTTTACATATGAATCATTCACCTAAATATTTACAATGTTTATAAATTAAGCATTATGTTTTGAATCTTGAGCAGAAAATAAAAATTGCAATACTGATAAATTTTACCCTATAATAAGAATGAATTAAAATTTACTTTTAGAAGACCTGGTTGAGCTAACTGATTACAATAATGTCCTTGAGGGGTCTTATAACAAAATGCAGTCTGAATAATATAATGAGGCTCATTCTTACCAACAAAAAATGAATGCATTGTTCATGAAAATATGAAGTGTATTTTTAAAAGGTAGATAGTATTCTGTTAAGATGAATGTGCTTTTGGATCAAATAGTTATTAAGTGAACCTGTGTAGTATACTGAGTATCTATAGTGGGATGTGGCAGACCAAGACATAGTGAAATGTACAAATACAGTCACTAGAATGAGGTTCCAGTTCCAGAGAGTAAAACTTTTAGAGGGTAGAGAATATGGAGACAAGTAACACTTGGTAAGAAGCCAGTAGAATTGATACAATTTCAAGAAAGTTCTAGGCATCATTATAGGCTGGTGGAGAAAGACTATGCGGATTCCAAGACCAATGAGGTTTGGCAATCTCAGTGCAAGAAAGGTTTGTCAATAGATATTATGACATAATTCCTGAGAACTGGAGTAAGCCACAGGATTTCATCTCCTGATAGAGGTATTATCAAGAGTAAGATTCTCTTGGGTATTAAAAAAAAAGTGTATTAGACTGGTTATCAATATAGAAATTGATCAACTCATAGTTGCTATAAATGATCAAAATGAAGTTCATGATTCTGGGATGTATTCCTGCCTTTAAACTTGGGTAGAAAGAGGTTCTTGCTCTAAGCAATATGCTTTCAGCTGAAGCTGAATCCAGGCTCTGTATGTACCCTGACATCAAATTAAACCTCAGAGAGAGTTTTGGGTGAAGTAGAAAGGAGTAACTTGTTTTGCCAGGCAAAGGGGACCACTGCTGGCTAAGGCCTGCAAAACAATATGTCCCAACCCAGAGTAGTTTGTAAGGAATTTTATAGTCAAGGAGTGGGGTTACAGATAAGGATCAGGGGCGTGCAGGGCCCTCATTCCTTCAGTCTAGATCACCTGGTGTCAGGTGGGCAAGCTGTGGCTGTCTCTGGGATGAAGAGGTCTTCATCATGTAGTGGTGGCTGTCATTGCTCAGTCCTTAAGTCATGTCTGACACTTAGCGACCCCATGGACTACAGCATGTCAGGTTCCTCTGACCTCCACTATCTCCTGGAGTTTAGTGTTTCAAATTCCTGTCCATCGAGTCACTGATGCTGTCTAACCATCTCATCCTCTGTCACCCTCTGCTCCTTTTGCCTTCAATCTTTCCCAGCATCAAGGTCTTTTCCAATGAGCCAGCGGTTCGCATCAGATGGCCAAAGTATTGGAGCTTCATCTTCAACATCAGTCCTTCCAATGAATATTCAAGGTTGATTTCCTTTAGGATTGACTAGTTTCCTTTAGAATCTTCTTGCATTTCCAGGGACTCTCAAATGACTACTGGAAAAGCCATAGCTTTGACTACATGGACCTTTGTCTGCAAAGCAGTTTTCCTTCCAAGGAGCAAGCATCTTTTAATTTCATGGAAGTCATGATCTGAGGTGACATTGGGGCCCAAGGAAAATAAAATCTGTCACTGCTTCACTTTTCCCCCTTCTTTTTACCATGAGGTGATGGGACTGAATGCTATGATCTTAGTTTTTTGAATGTTGAACTTCAAGCCAGCTTTTCACTCTTTCACTCTCACCTAAAGTGAAGTTCCTCTTCGCTCTCTGCTATTAGAGGGATATCATTTGCATACTTGAGTTTGTTGATATTAATATTTCTCCCAGCAATCTTGATCCCAGCCTGTGATTCATCCAGCCCAGCATTTCACATGATCGTCTCTGCATATAAGTTAAATAGGCAAGGTGACAACTAGTTAACTTCTTCCCTTTGGTGGGAGGTTTTGGTTCTGTGGAAGAGCTCAAAGATATTGCTCTGTGTATCACCTGAGGGGGAACGAGGACTCCACCTCAAGATTGTGCTATTGTTTCTTGGCTACTCCTCCCTTTTCTCTATATCCCTTCCTTCTTTGATTAGCAAATGTTTGAACCTGTCCTTTAGAACTCAAGGAAGATCATGGAGGCTGAACAGAAAGCCTCCCATGCCCAGGAAGCCCAAGGGGTCCTGCTCAGTTTCAGTACTATTTTTGCAAGGTACAATAAGTCCCCTACAAATGAACTTTCAAGTTACAAACTTTCAAACATGTGAATGTGCACTTACATATCCAGTCAAGTAAGGTGTGAGTGAAATCGCAGCTTGTTCTCTGTCTCCTATTGCTAGTGATCTTTTGGTTTCACCCTCTCCTGCCACCTCTCCCTCCACCTCTAGTCAGTAACTCTCTTGTTTGTTGACTTGATGCCAGCCCCTGTATGCCAGCTATTGAACTGTACTACTGTACTTTTCAAGGTACAGTACTGTACTGTAAGATTTAAAATGTTTATTTTTATATTTGTTTTTATGTACTATTTGGGTGAAAAGTGTTTTAAACCTATTACATTACATTACAGTACTATATAGCCAATTGTGATAGTTGAGTACCTAGGCTAACTCTGTTGGACTTACAAATTGAACTTACAAATGTGCTATCAAAACAGAAATCATTCATTTACGGGAAACTTACTGTACAAGCAAGCCTACAATTGTAACAGTGACAAATAAAGGAAGTGAAGCAAGGTAAGTTGCAAAAACAAAATACAATAAATACAATGTGTTACAATGAACCACAAGGAAATGTACCAGATTGATCATTAGGTGTGGCATGCGGGGCTCTTCCAGAGAAGGAGGGACTACATGCTAGAATCTTCTCCAGAAGAGAGGGGAGGAGAATTTATCTAGCCCTCTCCTGTTCCTTACTTTTCTCCAGCAAGTCCCATTCTTGATGGAACTTCTGATTTATGTTATCTAGTGGCTACTCTGGAAGTCAGATCCCATGTCCTATGCTATTGTTTGTATCTGTATTACGTATTTTGTCTAAGTCTGAAAATGGAGGGGGGTTAACCAAGAGGGAAGAAGAGGCTCAAAGGAATTTGAGAAGCCCTACAAGGCTTCTAACCCAATAGAGCAACCATCTTTGTTCTGCTCATAATTTTATGAATTGACTTTAACATTTACTATTGGCTTTATATTTGCTGTGTGATTCAATAGATACATCATTACATCATATCAGATTAAATATGTCCTTTTCTAGTCATCATAGAGTTTTATCAAGAATAAATATTATAGAAGACATACTGATGCCAAATAACCATATGAAAAAATATTCCATATAATTTGTCATCAGAGAAATGCAGATTAAAGCAAAAGTAAGATACCACTCTGGAGAAGGCAATGGCACCCCACTCCAGTACTGTTGCCTGGAAAATCCCATGGACAGAGGAGCCTGGTAGGCTGCAGTCCATGGGGTCCCTAAGAGTCGGACGCGACTGAGCAACTTGCCTTTCACTTTTCATTTTCATGCATTGGAGAAGGAAATGGCAACCCACTCCAGTGTTCTTGCCTGGAGAATCCCAGGGACAGGGGGAGCCTGATAGGCTGCCGTCTATAGGGTTGCACAGAGTCGGACATGACTGAAGTGACTTAGCAGCAGCAGCAAGATACCACTCACACTTATCAGAATAGCCAAAATATAGGACACTGAGACAAAGTACTGGTAAGTAAGAGGAGCAATAGGAACTCTCATTTATTGCTATTGGGAATGCAAAATAGTATCTTATTGTGGAACACAGTTTGGAGGTGTCTTACAAAACTAAACTAAAGCAATCCTGCTCCTTGGTATTTACCCAAAGGAGTGCAAAACTTGTGTTCACACAAAAACCTGGGTGTGGATAGAGTTGTATAAAAGTTGTATAACAACTTTATTAATAATTGCCAAA
The DNA here is from genome assembly GCA_006408695.1 of Aepyceros melampus. Lineage (NCBI taxonomy): Eukaryota > Metazoa > Chordata > Mammalia > Artiodactyla > Bovidae > Aepyceros > Aepyceros melampus. The sequence goes on along the minus strand of SJXQ01006357.1, from coordinate 4,019 downwards.
ACTTGGAAGAAAACAAGATGTCCTTTAGTAGGTGAATGGATAAATAAACTGATGATATTTTGGAAAATATGATATTCTGGAAAAGCAAAACTATTGAGATACTAAAAAAGATCATGATTTGTCTGCAGTTGGTGTCAGTGAGGGGTGGTGGTGGAAGGATAAATAGGAGGAGCACAGTGAATTTTTAGGGCAGTGAAAATACTCTGTGTGATACTATAATGATGGATACACATCATGATAAATTTGTCCAAACCTAGAGAATGTATAATACCAAGAGAATGCATAATGCCTATTAATAATTGCCAAAACTTGGAAGAAAACAAGATGTCCTTTAGTAGGTGAATGGATAAATAAACTGATGATATTTTGGAAAATATGATATTCTGGAAAAGCAAAACTATTGAGATACTAAAAAAGATCATGATTTGTCTGCAGTTGGTGTCAGTGAGGGGTGGTGGTGGAAGGATAAATAGGAGGAGCACAGTGAATTTTTAGAGCAGTGAAAATACTCTGTGTGATATTATAATGATGGATACACATCATGATAAATTTGTCCAAACCTAGAGAATGTATAATACCAAGAGAATGCATAATGCCGAGTGAATGGCAATGAGAACTATGAACTGTGGGTTATTATGTTGTGTCAATGTAGATTCATCAGTTATAATAAATGTATTCTTCTGGTGGGGGATGCTGATAATGCACAAGGCTATAAATATCAAAGCAGGAGCTATGTGAGAAATCTCTATACTCTCTTTTCAGTTTTTCTGTGACCCTAAAACTTCTATAAAAAATTGACTTAAAAAAGTGAAGGTTGGGGTTTATAAGATTTTAAATACATTCATATACATGTTATTTGAGGACACTTATTTTCCTCTTCTGGAAATGATCATGTCTTTTGTCATTTTCCTAAAGAGCTAACAATCAAATGTCTATTGATTTGAGGAAGTTCTCATGTATACCAGATATTAATCTATCAAAATTTCAAATTGAATTTAGCACTTACTTTCAGTTATATAAATACTTGATATAGTACAAAAGTAGCATTACAGATCACTGAGTAAATGATGGACTGTTTCAATACTTGGTGGAAGAACAGTTGACAAACTATAGTTTTAAAATGAAATTAACTTTTGTTACTTGTGAATTCATAGAGGATTTATAAAAACATATATGGGCTTTCTTGGTAGCTCAGCAGTAAAGAATCTGTCTACCAGTGCAGGAGATGTGGTTTCAATCCCTGGGTCAGGAAGATTCTTTGCAGCAGGAAATGGCAAACCAGCTCCAGTATTCTTACCTGAGAAGTCCCATGGGCAGAGGAGCCTGGTGGGCTATAGTCCATGTGATTGCAAAAGAGTCTGACACAACTTAGAAACTAAACAGTAACAACAATAAAAACATAAACAGAATTTAAAGATAAATCACAAAGAGAAAACATCATGCAGAATAAGAAATTAAAATTGCCAGCATCTTAGAAATGACCTGTTTATCATTCACAGATCCCCTTTCCTACCTCTTCCTTAAAAGGACTCCATTCTGATTTTTATAATTCCTTTGCTTTGCTTTTAAGCTTGCTGTCAATGTTTGTACCTATAGTCATTATATTATAGTCTTGCCTACTACTTTGTGTAAACAAAATCTCAATGAGACGCCACTGTCTACTTGTCTCTATGAACTCTCAGGTCTTCTTCCTTTCTTTTTTTCTGAGTTGTCTCTCATTAAAGAATGCTGTCCTTATTGCAATAGCTTGAATAGAATCATCTCATTAATGAATTTTGTCTTCCACAAAACACACACACACAAACACATACACATCATCACACATAGCTTAAAAGTTGAGAAGGTTGAGAGGGGAGAAGAAGTGTTTTGAGCAAGAAGAAAGTAGATTTACATACACTATTGGTGGCTTTGTATGGTTAATTGTGATATCATTGTTGAGATAACTTTTATTTTTTCAAAACTGGTAAAATTTTGATCCTACACAGATATCAATATGAGTGCATGATAGATGTATTAGTTAGTTGTTAATGAAGACAAATGATGTATTTGAAAATAGACATGAAATCCATATCCATTTCTGTGTGATTGTTGTATAAATTTAGAACTCTGGGCATTTTGAAGCTTGCCTTTTTTTAATGGTGACATACTCTCCTGCTGCATTTCAGGGTTTGTTTCAAGACTGTTCTTGTTTATCATTATTTGAAAGCCCTTTTATATATGAACACATTTTAATTTGATTTCAGGGAAAGCTTTTGTTTAAACAATTATAAGCCACTTTTGAATTTTATTACAGTTATCATTAGCTTAGAATACCATTTTTGCTAATTTTTTTTTAACTTATGGCAGGACCCAAGAAAAAGGTTGGAGTGTGTTTAGGAGAGGGTTCCATTCCCACTCACTATATATATAAAATACTCTTCTGCCTAAGTTAATTTCCTCATATTGTAGATATTTTTATTTGTTTGTTGTCTAAACAACTCAAAATCAATCCTCCTTTCCTTTGTGGCAATTGAGCTCATATGCCCAGAGCTCATGAGTTTCTGTGGACATGTGGATGTGTTTTGTTTCCCCCATCACTACCACTGAGTAGTTGTGAAAGTTCCTGCAATATGAGTATCTTCTTGTGTAAATTTGGAGCAAAGTTAAAACTGAGATAATCTCTGTAAAGTGCTTCATGTTGTTGTTGTTCAGTCACCCAGTTGAGTCTGACTCTTGGCGACCCCATGGACTGAAGCATGCCAAGCTTCCCTATCCTTCACCATCTCCCAAAGTTTGCCCAAGTTTGTGACCATTACATCGGTGATGCCATCCAGCCATCTCATGCTCTGCTGCCCTCTTTTCCTTCTGCCCTCAGTCTTTCCCTGCATCAGGGACTTTTCCAGTGAGTCGGCTGTTTGCATCAGATGACCAAAATACTGGAGCTACAACTTCAGCATCAGTCGTTCTGATGAGTATTCAAGCTTGATTTCCCTTAAGATCGATGGGTTTGGTCTCCTTTATCCAAGGGACTCTCAGGAGTTTTCTCCAGCACCACAATTCAAAGACATCAATTCTTTGGCATTCTCTTCTTTAAAGTCCATCTCTCACAACTGCACTCAACTACTGGGAAGACTGTAGTGCTTCATACAGGGATCATAAAATAATAAAAACTAAATAATCATTAGCTGTTGTGTCACAATCATCTGCTTGCCCCTTACCCTTGCTCTTGGGCCCTAATGTATCTTTGAAAACAAAATTAGGGAACTAGTTCTACTGGAGAAAATAATAATCATAAAATAATAGCTGATAATTAGTGAGAATTCACTATATACATTTTAATATATTATTTTCTTTTGTATGCCTCTTAAATGGAAAATATTTTTCCCCTGAGGGAAAAAATTTAATTTGTAATTTAATCTTTATTTTAATGACATCTTTAGATATAATCGCACACTACACAATTCACAGATTCAAAGTTCAATCCAGTGGTTTTGGTATACTTAGTGTTGTGCCACTATTAACACAAAGAGCTATGTATTTTCATCACCCTCAAAAAGAAACTTCGTGCTCATTAGCAATCATTCCCATTTCTCTCCAACCCTCAATTCTAGGCAAGCATTAATCTATTTTCTCTCTCTCTCTCTCTATATATATATGTATATATATAGAAAACCATTAAGTATATATATGTGTATATATATGATATATATGTATATATATCACATATGTATATAGTCTCTTTTTGACACTTTATATAACTGAAATCAAGAAATTTGTGGCTTTTTGTGTCTGGTTTCTTCATATAGTATATTTTCAGTTTAGTTCAGTTCAGTTATTCAGTCGTGTCTGACTCTTTGTGACCTCATGAATCGCAGGACGCCAGGCCTCCCTGTCCATCACCATGCCCTGGAGTTCACTCAGACTCACGTCGATCAAGTCGGTGATGCCATCGAGCCATCTTATCCTCGGTCGTCCCCTTCTCCTCCTGCCCCCAATCCCTCCCAGCATCAGAGTCTTCTCCAATGAGTCAACTCTTCGCA
>SJXQ01006356.1:279156-319950 GCA_006408695.1 Aepyceros melampus | reverse complement strand
AAAAAAAAAAATCGTTCCGTGTCATCCCCCACGTCAGGCCGGCTCGTGGGCGTGAGGCTGTACTTCCTCCGCCCCCTCCTAATGGAGTGAACCATTCCCAGCTCTCCCCCTCCCTCGGCCTCTCTCTCTCTCTCTCTTTCTCTCCCTTCTCTCTCCCTCTCTTTCTCTCCTCCCTCTGCCTTCCCCGTGCATAAAGTCTCCGTCGCTCCTGGAACTTGTTGGCAATGCCTATTTTTCAGCTTTCCCCCGCGTTCTCCAAACTAACTATTTAAAGGTCTGCGGTCGCAAATGGTTTGACTAAACGTAGGATGGGACTTAAGTTGAACGGCAGATATATTTCACTGATCCTCGCGGTGCAAATAGGTAAGTGGACGGCGGGCCGGGCTCGCGGAGGGCGGCGGGCGGCGAGTGGCCGGGCCCGAGGAACCCGGGGGGACCGACTGGCCCGCGGTCGCCGTGGGGTGCGGAGAAGCCGGCAAACCCCAGGGATGGGGGCAACGGCTCCTAGGGACTGGCGCGTCCCGGGTTGGTTTTGCTAAAAAAGAAAGANCTTACTTCACTCTGTATAATCGGCTCCAGCGTCATCCACCTCATTAAAACTGATTCAAATGTATTCTTTTTAATAGCTTTAGACAAGTTTCTAAATACTGTCTCTTCCAGTATTAGAAAGCTGCTTATTTATCCTTACCTCTCTTCATCCTTTCCTCCTATTCAAAGAGACCTTTAAACTTTCAAAAATGAGTCCAAATGGTGGCCCAATATCTGTATTGCTAGTCCTCATTTGAAATTACAGAACTCTACAGTCATAGTTTATTTTGGGGGCTCCAAAATCACTGCAGATGGTGACTGCAGCCATGAAATAAAAAGATGCTTATTCCTTGGAAGAAAAGTTTTGACCAACCTAGACAGCATATTACAAAACAGAGACATTACTTTGCCAACAAAGGTCCATCTAGTCAAGGCTATGGTTTTTCCAGTAGTCATGTACGGATGTGAGAGTTGGACTATAAAGAAAGCTAAGTGCCGAAGAATCGATGCTTTTGAACTGTGGTGTTGGAGAAGACTCTTGAGAGTTCCTTGGACTGCAAGGAGATCAACCAGCCCATCCTAAAGGAAATCAATCCTAAGCATTGATTGGAAGGACTGATGTTAAAGCTGAAACTCGAATACTTTGGCCACCTGATGCAAACAACTGACTCATTGGAAAATACCCTGATGCTGGGAAAGATAGAAGGCAGGAGGAGAAGGGGACAACAGAGGATGAGATGGTTGGATGGCATCACCAACTCAATGGACATGAGTTTGACTCAACTCCTGGAGTTGGTGATGGACAGGGAGGCCTGGCGAGCTGCAGTCCACGGGGTCACAAAGAGTCGGACACGACTGAGCGACTGAACTGAACAGTTACAGATGACCACGGGCAGTTAGAGATCCTGAAGAAATAAATTATCTGTCACATGAACTGAGTATTTCAATTATCTAGTGGTGTGTAGCAAACATCCGAACATTAGGCAGCTTATAAAAACAACTTCTTATCTTACATGTTTCTGTGAACTGACCAGGCATTTCTTTTGCTTCAGATGATGTAGGCTGAGAGACATGAGAGCTAAAAATGGCTGTAATCACATGGCCACCTGCCAGATGGTTGTAAAGCCTGCACTTTGAGCGACTGAACTGAACAGTTACAGATGACCACGGGCAGTTAGAGATCCTGAAGAAATAAATTATCTGTCACATGAACTGAGTATTTCAATTATCTAGTGGTGTGTAGCAAACATCCGAACATTAGGCAGCTTATAAAAACAACTTCTTATCTTACATGTTTCTGTGAACTGACCAGGCATTTCTTTTGCTTCAGATGATGTAGGCTGAGAGACATGAGAGCTAAAAATGGCTGTAATCACATGGCCACCTGCCAGATGGTTGTAAAGCCTGCACTTTCAGCTGGATGATTTACTTCTCCTCCAGACAAGATTCTCCACAGAGCTACTTGGGCTTTTTCACAATATGGCATATGGGTTTTAAGTAGGAACATTCCCAAAGGTTAATGAGGAAGCTGCAGATCTCTTAAAGTTCATCCTTGGATGTTATACAACATCACTTCAGCTGTGTTCCATTCCAGACAAGTTAGAGGGATAGACCAGACTCAAAGAGAGGGAAAATAAAGTCTACCTGTTGGTGAAGTGGCAAGATCACATTGAAAAAGAGTACATGAGATAGGAGAGAGGGCTGAGGCCATCTTTGAAAATATCATCTACCACATTTATTACACAAGTCTATATCACTAACCCACACACAGAGACATCAAGGCTCAACAGTAAATGTGATGAAAAACTTATACAAAACAATACAACCTTTTATGCTGTCTTAAAAACTAATAAGAAATTTAAAATTTGGCTAAGAAAATAAAGATCTACCCTGATATTCATCAGGATGGAATAGCAGATACAGATAAAACCAGCTGGAAAGCTAGCAGCTAAATAGTAGATCCTAAATCATAACAAATTCTAAGTAGCAAAGTAGACTTGAGTTTTAATGAATAAATGTGATATCTATACTTTTTGTGAACACCTTTATTCTTCAACTTGATTATGGTACTGATGGTGTAGTAGAAGGATCAGAAGTAGAAGCAAAAAGAAAAACATCATTTATTGAATTATTCTCTACTGGAAGACATCATCTAATCCTCATCCAACATTTAATTCTCACAACCATCCTATGAGAAAAGTACTACCATATAAATTTTGCAAAGCAAAAAAGGAAGCTTAAAGAAATTATTTATTTTCCCCAAGAGACACTGCAAGTTGGAAAGACAGGGTTCCAATTCAAGATTTGACATTTTTTTTTTCTATAAAAGGCCAGAAAATAAACATTTTTGGCTGTGTGGGTCACATGGTCTCTGTTACGGTTATTCACCTCTGTGGTTTTATCACAGAAGCAGCCATAGGGCTTCCCTGATGGCTCAGTGGTAAAGAATTTGCTTGCCAATGCAGGAGACAGGGGTTCAATCCCTGGTTTGGGAAGATCCCACATGCTGTGGAGCAACTAAGTCTGTACACGACAACTATTGAGTCTGTGCTCTAGAGCCCTGGAGCTACAACTACTGAAGCCTCACCCTACAACAAGAAGTCACTGCAATGAGACCCTCATGCACAGCAATGAAGAGTAAAGCCCTCTCGCCAAAACTAGAGAAAAGTCCACACAGCAATGAAGATTCAGCAGAGACAAAAGTAAATAAATAGAAATTATATTTTTAAAAAGCACCCATAGACACTATGTAAACTAGTGAGCATACTTGATTTTTTTTTAAAGTCATTTACAGAAATAGTGGGCCAGATTTGGCCTCCAGGCAAGAGTTTTCTGACCCCTGTTATTACTGAAGACTGATCTAAACTTCTTGACTCAGATTTTATGAAAAAATTGTCTCTATATCTTTACAGCTGATGCAACATCTATCGCAGAATCATGTGTTCACATGTACTCAATAAATATATTTGTTGGAATGACCAATAAATAATTTGACTATGTGAGTGTCTATTATTTCCTAGGCATTATTATAAGCACTTGTTGTATATCACTGAACAAAATATAGAAATCCTGGTCTATGAGTGGTTTAAATATCTATAAATGCCCAGATTAAACAGTGTGTCTGTATTCTACTGCTGCCATAATAAATTACCACAAACACAATGGCCTAAAACAACAAATTTATTATCTTACTATTCTGTAGGTCAGAAGTCCAACATGAGTCTCATCAGACTAAAATGAAGCCCTTGGCAAACCTTTGCTACTTTCTAGAGGATCTGTTTCCTAGCTGATGATGATTCTTGGCACAATGCAATCCCTTAAACACAGATCCCCACATCTCAGAATGAGCAAACTTCACTGAGTCATTCTCCTGCTGCCATTTTTCTTTCTGACTACACCCAAATGTAGTGAGGGGGTTCTCTGATTTTAAGGACTCATGTGATAGATTCAGCCCACGTAGGTAATTCAGGACAATCTCTTTATTTTAATCACATCTTCAAAGTCCCTTCTGCCACATAAGGTAACATATTCACAGATTCTAGAGATTAGGACCTGGACATCTTTAAGTAATCATGATCTGTCTACTACAAATATCATCACAATTTTATACTCAATCTGATGAATTTGATTTTTGCCAGTGGACAATATTTCCAGTGAGCTGATACATAATACAAATGCTACTGACATGTGTGGTAATCCATTTATATTGAATAGAATTACACCTTCTCTAGCTTTGCCCAAACCTGATAGATTTATGCCTAATGATTGAGTCAGTCCTAAATGAGGTAAGAGTGTTTCAAAAATTCTTACCTAACATTAAAAACATGAAAAGCAAGGTATTTTTTACCAAAAGCCTGACACATTGGGTAGGAATGTTCCATTTTGAACACATACATTGCCCTGGGTCCTGCCTAAAACTAGGATTCCTACATGTGCCTGACCGTGATGTGTTAGCCCAGGCCATTTGACTAGACCTCTGCTTTGGTTTTCTGACTTACCTTTCAATCCCATTCATTGATTAGAATGTTAACTGAAATATTAGACAGAATAAAACTGACATCTTCCTTGACCCTTGCTGAGTCTCCAACACCACAGTTCAAAAGCATCAATTCTTTGGCACTCAGCTTTCTTCACAGTCCAACTCTCACATCCATACATGACCACAGGAAAAACCATAGCCTTGACTAGATGGACCTTTGTTGGCAAAGTAATGTCTATACTTTTCAATATGCTATCTAGGTTGGTCATAACTTTCCGTCCAAGGAATAAGTGTCTTTTAATTTCATGGCTGCAATCACCATCTGCAGTGATTTTGAAGCCCCCCAAAATAAAGTCTGACACTGTTTCCACTGTTTCCCTATCTATTTCCCATGGAGTGATGGGACCAGATGCCATGATCTTCATTTTCTGAATGTTGAGCTTTAAGCCAACTTTTTCACTCTCCTCTTTCACTTTCATCAAGAGGCTTTTTAGTTCCTCTTCACTCTCTGCCATAAGGGTGGTGTCATCTGCATATCTGGGGTTATAGATATTTCTCCTGGCAATCTTGATTCCAGCTTGTGCTTCTTCCAGCAGTGTTAGCAAAGGTCATTTCATTCTAATTCTGTCCATCAAGTTACATTTTGGATGAAGTTCAGTTTCATCAAAACTGCCAATATTAGGCTTGGCTCAACTTAAAGACTCATTCAACCACCTTCTCTGAAAACACAAGCCAATGTTTGTGCATATTTGTATCATAAATCACATACTAATGAGATGCCAAAAGCAGTCACCTCTTTTACAATCATTCTCTGACTCACTTCCTATTATGTGTTGCCAACACTAGTATAGCACTGATGCTATGACATGATAATGGTGTTTCTGATCTTCTTCCTCATGAGATTGTGAGCAGTTCTAGGGTGAAGATTCAGTCTATGCATTCTCATGCATGGTAGACAGTGGATAACCAATACAGGTTTATTGAAGCAAAAGGGAAAACACAGGAAGTTCAAGCTATAGGGAACTTTGATTCTTAGAGAGTTATACTTCACTAGCTAATTTAAGGAAATCAGGGATATCAAATAAAGGAAAAACATGCTAAGGAAAAATTATTCTTTTAAAAAATCCCCCATTAATCTTTCTACAGCACGTTTAAAAGGTGTTAGCAGTTATTTTAAGTGCAATGTAAATCAGATTCATTATTCTAAACAATTCATATTCGAGACTTGTGAAAAGAGAAATATTTTATTTGAATCTCTCAGCCCCTAAATGTGATGCCCTGTACTTTCTGGAGAAACTCTTTATTACAAATAAAGCATAGATGTACTGATCTGAGAGGGTAGGGAGGAATTTTTCCCATTTAGAAAGTCGTTCCTTTGTCAAAGATAAAGTGTCCATAGGTGTGTGGATTTCTCTCTGGGCTTTCTATTTTCTTCCATTGATCTATATTTCTGTCTTTGTGCCAGTACCGTACTGTCTTGATGACTGTAGCTTTGTAGTATAGTCTGTAGTCAGGCAGGTTGATTCTTCCAGTTCCATTCTTCTTTCTCAAGATTGCTTTGGCTATTTGAGGTTTTTTATATTTCCATACAAATTGTGAAATTATTTCCTCTAGTTCTCTGAAAAATACCACTGGTAGCTTGATCAGGATTGCATTGAATCTATAGATTGCTTTGGGTAGTATACTCATTTCCACTATATTGATTCTTCCAATCCATGAATATGGTATGTTTCTCCATCTCTTTGTGTCACCTTTGATTTCTTTCATCAGTGTTTTATAGTTTTATTCCTAAGTATTTTACTCTTTATGTCGCAATGGTGAATGGAATTGTTTTCTTAATTTATCTGTTTTCTCATTGTTAGTGTATAGGAATGCAAGGGATTTCTCTATGTTAATTTTATTCCTGCAACTTTACTATATCCATAGATTAGCTCTAGCAATTTTCTGGTGGAGTCTTTAGGGTTTTCTATGTAGAAGATTGTGTCATCCACAAACAGTGAGATTTGTACTTATTCTTTCCCAATCTAGATTCCTTTTATTTTTGTTTCTTCTCTGATTGCTGTGGCTATCTCTTTAACAAGTGCTGCTGGGAAAACTGGTCAACCACCTGTAAAAGAATGAAACTAGGACACTTCCTAACACCATACACAAAAAATAAACTCAAAATGGATTAAATATCTAAACATAAGACCAGAAAGTGTAAAACTAATAGAGGAAAACATAGGCAAAACACTCTGACATAAAACAGCAGGATCCTATATGACCCACCTTCCACAGTAATGGAAATAAAAGCAAAAATAAACAAATGGGACCTAATTAAACTTAACAGCTTTTTCACAATGAAGGAAACTATAAGCAAGGTAAAAACACAGTCTCAGAATGGGAGAAAATAATAGCAAATGAAGCAAATGACAAAGAATTAATCTCAAAAATACAGAAGCAGCTCATGCAGCTCAATTCCAGAAAAATGACCCAATCAAAAGATGGGCTAAAGAATTAAACAGACATTTCTCCAAAGAAGACAAACAGATGGCTAACAAACATGTGAAAAAATGCTCAACATCACTCAATATTAGAGAAATGCAAATCAAAACCACAATGAGGTATCATCTCATGCCTGTCAGAATGGCTGCTATCAAAAAGTCTACAAACAATAAATGCTGGAGAGAGTGTGGAGAAAAGAGAATCCTCTTACACTGTTGGTGGGAATGCAAACTAGTACAGCCACTATGGAAAACTGTGTGGAGATTTCTTAAAAAAAAAAAAAAAACTGGAAATAGAACTGCCATTCAATTCAGCAATCCCACTGCTGAGCATACACACCAAGGAAACCAGAAGTGAAAGAGACACGTCTACCCCAATGTTAATCACAACACTGTTTACAATAGCCAGGACATGGAAGTAACCTAGATGTCCATTGGCAGATGAATGGATAAGAAAGCTGTGGTACATATACACAATGGAATACTCAGTTCAGCTCAGTTGCTCAGTCATGTCTGACTCTTTGCAACCCCATGAATCGCAGCACGTCAGGCCTCCCTGTCCATCACCAGCTCCTGGAATTCACCCAAACTCATGTGCATCAAGTTGGTGATGCCACCCAACCATCTCACCTCTGTCATCCCCTTCTCCTCCTGCCCCCAATCCCTCCCAGCATCAGGGTCTTTTCCAACGAGTCAATGCTTTGCATGAGGTGGCCAAAGCATTAGAGTTTCAGCCTCAGCATCAGTCCTTCCAATGAATGCCCAGAACTGATCTCCTTTAGGTGGACTGGATGGATCTCCTTGCAGTCCAAGGGACTTTCAAGAGTCTTCTCCAACACCACAGTTCAAAAGCATCAATTTTTCAGTGCTCAGCTTTCTTCACAGTCCAACTCTCACACCCATACATGACTACTGGAAAAACCATAGCCTTGACTAGACAGATCTTGGTCAGCAAAGTAATATCTCTGCTTTGTAATATGCTGTCTAGGTTGGTCATAACTTTCATTCCAAGGAGTAAGTGTCTTTTAATTTCATGGCTGCAATCACCATCTGCAGTGATTTTGGAGCCCAGAAAAATAAAGTCTGACACTGTTTCCCCATCTATTTCCCATGGAGTGATGGGACCAGATGCCATGATCTTCGTTTTCTGAATGTTGAGCTTTAAGCCAAATTTTCACTGGGGATGCATTGGGCTGACTGTGAGGGATGGGATGGGGAGGGATGTGGAAGGGGCTTCAGGATGGGGGACACATGTACACCCATGGCTGATTCAAGTCAGCGTGTGGTAAAAACCACTACAATATTGTAAAGTAATTAGCCTCCAATTAAAATAAATAATTTTTAAAAAATAAAGTTGTTCCTGTAAGAATTTTAAATATGTATTTTCAAAATTCTATGATCATCTACCAGGATATCATATAATACCTTCTTAGTGTATCTTTATTAATAGTTTAATTAAAAATTAGCCATGTAACCCTTGGATTAAAGGCAAGAAAAAAAGTCTATGAGATACCATTTTCGCATGGCTACCACTGGAAAATATGCTCTTCTTGAGCCAGAGGAGAAGGTTTCAACAGAGTTTCAATGACTATGAAACTACACTTTAATCTTGTGATTCTCAAATTTTAACCTGCACACAAATCCCCCAAGGGTTTTGTTCAAAATTCACATTCTGATTTCATAATTGTAGGATGGGTCCTGAAAGTGAATTTCTAACAATTTCCCAGGTAATGCTCAAGCTACTGGTCTGCAGACCATATCTTGGGTGCCAAGGTTTTAGTAGACATTACAAATATCATCAGTGAATTTCTAATGTAAGCTGCCACTGTGTTTCTCCTATGCCAATAGTTTTAGAGATTTTTCCTATTAACACCTTTTACTCAAGAGGATAGTTGCTTTGATAACCAGTTTTTAAAGAGACTGAACCTTGTAGTTAGTTTGAATTTAATCACTATACAAAATGTGGCTTATGCAATGATTAAGAAATGATAATATCCCTGGCAGACAGAGAAATTATGTTTAAGCTACACTTTTCCTTTAAAAATTCCTTTTTCTAAGACTCAGTTGGCATGCAGCTTTTGAGAAATGTTATTGAAGACATCATAGCCTGTTAGTGATACAGTGTAGAGTCCAATAGTCCCACTCAAAGCAAAGCTGACGTGTCCATAGGAATAAAACAGATTCTCATCTCATATGAGCATCTCCCAGTAATGAGATAGCTTTTGGGACAATCTGCCTGACCAGGAGAGCCAATCCTGACAGCCCTTAATTCGTAATGACAAATTGAAGAGCCTTAAAAGTAAAAGTAGCTGTGTTTTTCCAGTGCTTGCCCTATTAGATTTTAGGCATGCCCTAGACATATAAAACTGCGTTCTCACCAATCCATTTTCATGCACCTAAAATCACTTATTTGGGCTAAGGATTCAAGAGTATAATTTCTAAACCAAAATGATAGATGTACAGTCATTACACAGCAAAACTTCTTCCATAGCAGTATTCAAAATGTGCCAGCCCTCACAAAAAATTTGAAAAATTTTCCCTTTACTTTTCCCACTGCCATTAATCTTCTTTGTTCTCAGTTTCTCCCTGCTTTAATCATTTGATATACTGTATAAAGTTGTGCATATACTAAATTTCAATGAGAAAAATCTCATTTTAAATGCCCTTAAAATAAGTTAGTGCTTTCTGTGATGAATCCTATGTAAAGAAATAAATTCTTCTTTATGAATAGTCATCTCCAAACACCTGCTAACATATTTTGCAAGTTCTATGTTCATATATCTCTTTATGTCCATGTAGACTATATCTGTATGTTCACTTTATACATACTCTAAATATCTAAAGGGAAACTAGCACCCATGGTATGGAGAAGTACCTGGGCTAGCAAGAGCATGAGGTGGCTACAGGCCACAGGATTGCAAGGGCAAGGGAAGAGATCAATTACCTAGAATCCAGGAAGACCAGTGGTTGTCCACAAGGGCCACTCTATGCCCTTTAATATGGAAATATAGTCACTTCCCTCCCATGGTCAAATCTCATCTCAACTGATGATATCTATAGAGGTCAGACTTCTAAAGCACAGAGCACAGTACATAAGCATGGAGATGGAACTTGTGGGACCACACAAAGAATACCAGGCACAGTGGAAGGTACAAGTAGTATACAGGAAATACAGTAATTAAAGGAAAATTCACTTACGGAATGTCGAGAACTCTGATCTCCCCATCAGCAACTCCAGAAGGTCAGCAGCCAGAGTTTGATGCTCCAGTTAGGAGACTAGATGGTTCATCTCTGTAGAATTACAATGAAATGAAAAGATAGATTAAAAACTTGGAAGATAAAATTGAGAAAAATTTTCCAAATGTAAAGCAAAAGACAGAAATGAAGAATGACAGAAGAAAAGTAAATCAAGCCGAGTTTCAACATACAACATGACTAACCATAATACACTTCTAGAAAGAAAACTTAAACTCAGGAGAATTTTTCCAGATGGATTTTCAGATTGAAAGGACTCACCAAATACCAACACAATAGATTAAACCAGGCCATCATCAAAGGAACATTACAATGGAATTTAAGAATACCAGGAGACAGAATTTCCTGATGGTCCAGTGGATAGGACTCCACACTTTCACTGCTGAGGACCCAGGTTCAATGCCTGGTCCCTACTTGGGGAACTAAGATCTCACAAGTCCCATGGTAAAACCAAGAAAAGGAACACTGGGAGATAGTGAATATTCTTCTAGTGGAAGGGTTGGGGGTAACCAGGTCCCATACAAAGGATCAGAAATCAGACCACTTCTAACCTTTTAACATCAACACAAGAAGCTAGAAGGCAATGGAGTAATGCTCCAAAACTTTGGGTAACATGATATCCAACCTATAACACCATCTTCAAGCAAACTTCAAACCAAATAAAACATTTTTCAGGTGTGCAAGATCTTGAAAATTTATCTTTAAGCTTCTTTTTTTTCATTTAGCTACTGAAATAAGTAGCTAAAGGAAACAGGATGTAGGAAATACAGATCTCAGAGACAAAGGCACCTCAGAACAATTCATATGCACCAGGCACAGAAAGTGTTAATAATCAGTTCAATTTACAACTTAACAAAGTATCTCGTGTGCTTTAATACATTAAGGGGAGATTTAGATAATTTGGGAAAGGAACTGAACTAGCGAGAAGTACATGAAAAATAAGTAACCATAACACAAGGCAATTATTAGGTTCAGGGTAAAATATTCTGCAAGAAACAAAAAATGATTCACAATATATTATGTAATTCAGCTATGGATAATGTTTACATAGTTACACTAATGTAAACATTGAAGATTGCACTAACGTAACCTATCATATAACTATATTGCCAGGACAGAATGGCAGGAAATCTTAATATATGTGCATGGAGAGAAAAGAAAGCTAAATTATTTTCCTTTCTAAGATGTCAATCAGCATATTCAAATCTTGGAAATCAAAAAGTCAAAATGAAAAAATGCTATTAAAAAATGGAAATAAATACCAAAAAATGCAACTAAAATACTATTGATTTTTTCTGAAATATAATAATTTATACAGAATTAATGTGTGGAAATATATTTTTATATTTAAATTTAGTAAAAATTTTAGAGTAAGTTAAAATATGAAAAATGATTTTCAATATTTTAAGTTTAAATATCAATAGATATTTAAGCACACTAAAGAATGTGCTTCTGTCATTTTTGAGGTATGGCATCTCACAAATTACAGTATGCAATTCTCATCTTTCTTTTAATGATTATTTTTTAATATGCTTACCAGAAAGGGGAAATGTCTGTTATTCTTGCTGTTTAATTAAAAAAACTAAAGTGATTCTTCCTATTGTTATGGTTAATAAACAGATACAAAACCTAGAAGCATCTTTGTGAATTTGTACAATTTGTATCATACTGATGAATCTCTGTATTAGAATTATATCGTCATGATTAAGACTCCTTCTGAAAATAGATATAGTCCCTATTGAAATGCTGGAATTTTGAAATAACTGAAACTCATTGCTATATAATAGATGAAAATTATAAACCTTATTTTGTAAGACTAACATTCTGTATGAGGATTCTGATGACTAAGTTCTAATAATGATATTTTTCCTAAGACAATTTAAAGACTGTACTTTAGAATTCAAGTAATGTTGCTTCAATATGCCAACACTATAGTACATCACCAATACAATTTTCAGGACTTCCCTGGTGGTCTAGTGGCTAAGACTCCAGGCTCCCAATATAGGGGGCCCAGATGCGAACCCTGGTCAGGGAGCTAGATCCCAAACAACACAACTAAAAGTTCACATGCCACAACTAAATCATCCATGCTGCAATTTTAAAAGATCCCACATACTGCTGCTAAGAGCCAGCACAGTCAAATAAATAGATACTTTTTGAAATGTGATTTCTCTCATCCACTTTGTATACATGCCTGCATGCTCAGTCACTAAGTCGTACCTAACTCTTTGTGACCCACATGGACTGTAGTTCTCCAGGCTCCTCTCTCCATTTGACTTCCTAGGCAAGAATACTGGAGTGGGTTGCCATTTCCTCCTCCAGAGGATCTTCCCAACCCAGGGATCCAACCAGTGTCTCCTATATGACAGGTGGATTCTTTACACTGAGCTGCCTGGGAAGCCCTTCCACTTTGTATAACATCTTTCAAAATCTATGATAGTAAAAATTTATCTTGCTCACTTCAACATTCTCCTAATTAGGACAAAAGAAGAGGATGATGGGTGCATATTGAGTTAAGTGAGTGGATATAATATGAGAACTATGCTAACAAAATACAAAGGTTTACCTGCAATTCATTTGCACAGTAATTTGAAAAGAATTTGTTACTGCTTTCATCATGCAAAACAAAAAGGAAAACAAAGTGGTAAAAATTATGATAAATTCATACATTTTACAGTGAAAAATAGTAGTATCAGGTTCTTTGATGCATTTTTAATCCTGAAACATATCATATTTAACTTTCAGCTAATGCTGATATTCAAAATGATGATAGTATTTGAGTGTGGCAATTAATCTTGCACCTGGTTTATTTTCAAAGCACTATTTCCAGTGTTTATGATCCAATCCAAACCTGGTTTCTTAACAAATAGAACAAATGAGGGGATGGATCCAGTAATAAAAAAAACCTCCCAACAAAGAAATGTCCAGGTCTGGATGGCTTTACTGGTGAACACTATCAAATATTTAAATAAGAATTAATACTAATCCTACTTGAACTCTTCCAAATTTAAAGAGAAGGCATGATCTTTCCAACACATTTTATGAGGCCACCATTACCCTGATACCAAATTCAGATGACACTAAAAAAAAAAAGAAAATCACAGACCAATATCTCAAGATGAACATAGATGCAAAAATATTCAAAAAACAGCAAACTAAATTCAACAGTATATTGAAGTATCATAAACCAAAACAAAGTGTGGTCTATCCCTAAGATGCAATGAGAGTTCAACACATGCAAATTAATATAATACACTACAGTAACAAAATGAAGCATAAAAACTATATGATCATCTCAATAGACATAATAAAAGTATTTGACAAAATTCAGCTTTCATTCATGATAAAAAAAAAAACCTCTTCAACAAATTAGGTATAGAAGAAATACAACTCAACATAATAAAGGCCATGCATGACAAGCCCACAGCTCACATCATACTTAACAGTGAAAAGCTGAACATTCTTACCATAAAATCAGGAATAAAGCAAGTATGTATGACCTTATCACTTTTATTCAACATGAAGTCATAGCCAGAGTAATTAGGCAAGGAAAACATAAAAGGCATCCAAATCAAAAAGGTAGAAGAAAAATTGTCAATGTTTGCAGATGACATAATCTTCTACATAGAAAACCATAGAGTCCATCAAAGACTGTTAGAGTTAATAAATAAATTTAGTAAACTCATAAGATACAACATCAGCATATAGAAACCAATTTTGTTTCTACACTCTAACAGTGAACTGTCCAAAAAAGACCTAAATAAAACAACTCTATTTACAATAGCAAAAAAAAAAATACTCAGGAATAACCTTAACTTAACAGATGAAAGATCTGTACAAGATTTGTGTTATAAATGGCAAGATTTTATTCTTTTTTAAGCTTTAGCAGTAGTCTATTGTGTGTATGTATGTGTGTGTGTATATATACAAACATCACATTTTTGTATCCAACTGTTAATGATGCTTGAGTGGTTTCCATGTATTGGCTATTGTAAATAATGCTGTGACACTGGGGTACATGAATCTATTCAAATTACTGTTTTAGTTCTTTTGGATATATACTCAGGGGTGGAACTGCAGAATCAAATGGTAATGCTGTTTTTAGCTTCTTGAGGAACCTGCATACTGTTTTCTGCATTGGCTGTACAAATTTAGATTTCTACCACCAGTGTACATGAGTTCCCTTTTTCGCATATCCTCACCAACATTTGTTATTTGTGTTCATTTTTTAAAATTTATTTTTTTATTGTGGGATAATTGCTTTACAGGATTTTGCTATTTTCTGTCAAACCTCAACATGAATCAGCCATAGGTATACATATATCCCCTCCATTTTGAACCTCCCTTCCATCTTCCTCCCCATCCCACCCCTCTAGGTTGATACAGAGCCCCTGTTTGAGTTTCCTGAGCCATACAGCAAATCCCCATTGGCTATCTATTTTACACATGGTAATGTAAGTTTCCATGTTACTCTTTCCATACATCTCACCCTCTCCTCCCTTCTCCCCATGTCCACAAGTCTAATCTCTATCTCTGTTTCTCGACTGTTGCCCTGTAAGTAAATTCTTCAACCATTACTTCTGGGCTTTCTATATTGTTCCGTTGGTCTATATTTCTGTTTTTGTGCCAGTACCATACTGTCCTAATGACTGTAGCTTTGTAGTATAATCTGGTCCAGAAGGTGATTCTTCCAGCTCGATTCTTCTTAAGACTGCTTTGGCTATATGGGGTCTTTTGTGTTTCCACATAAATTGTGAAATTTTTTGTTCTAGTTCTGTGAAAAATGTCATTGGTAATTTCACAGGGATTGCATTGAATCTGTGGATTGCATTTGGTAGTCTAGTCATTTTCACAATATTGATTCTTCGTACCCAGGAACATGGAATATCTCTTCATCTGTGTATGTCATCTTTGACTTCTTTCATTCAGTTCAGTTCAGTTCAGTTCAGTCACTCAGTCATGTCCAACTCTTTGTGACCCCATGAATTGCAGCACACCAGGCCTCCCTGTCCATCAATATCTCCTGGAGTTCACTCAGACTCATGTCCATCGAGTCCGTGATGTCATCCAGCCATCCCATCCTCGGTTGTCCCCTTCTCCTGCCCCCAATCCCTCCCAGCATCAGGGTCTTCTCCAATGAGTCAACTCTTTGCATGAGGTGGCCAAAGTACTGGAGCTTCAACTTTAGCATCATTCCTTCCAAAGAAATCCCAGGGTTGATCTCCTTCAGAATGGACGGGTTGGCTCTCCTTGCAGTCCAAAGGACTCTCAAGAGTCTTCTCCAACACCACAGTTTAAGAGCATCAATTCTTCAGTGCTCAGCCTTCTTCACAGTCCAACTCTCACATCTATACATGACGACAGGAAAAACTATAGCCTTGACTTCTTTCATTAGTGTCTTATAATTTTCTGTGTACAGTTCTTGTGTCTCCTTAGGTAAGTTTATCACTAGATATTTATTTTTGTTGCAATGGTGAATGGGATTGATTCCTTAATTTCTCTTTCTGATTTTTCACTGTTAGTATATAGAAAAGCAAGTGATTTCTGTGTAGATTTTTTATCCTGCAACTTTACTGAATTCACTGATTACCTCTTAAAGATACTATCTTTAGGATTTTCTATGTACAGTATCATGTCATCTGCAAATAGTGAGAGCTTTACTTGTTTTCCGACCTGGATTCATTTTATTTCTTTTTCTTCTCTGTTGCAGTAGCTAGGACTTCCAGAACTATGTTGAATAATAGCAGAGAAAGTGGACACTCTTGTCTTGTTCCTGCTATCATAGGGGTAATGCTTTCAGTTTTTCATCATTGACAATAATGTTTGCTGTAGGCTTATATATATGGTATTTATTATGTTGAGGTAGGTTCCTTCTATGCACATTTTTTGAAGAGTTTTAATCATAAATGAGTGCTGAATTTTGTCAAAGGCTTTTTCTGCATCTATTGAGATTATTATATAGTTTTTATCTTTCATTTTGTTAACATGGTGTATCACATTGATTGATTTGTGTATACTGAAGAATCCTTGCATTCCTGGAATAAACCCAACTTGATCATGGTGTATGAGTTGTTGATGTGTTGCTAAATTTTGTTTGCTAAAATTTTCTTGAGGATTTTTACATCTGTGCTCATCAGTGATATTGGTCTGTAGTTTTCTTTTTTTGTCTTGTCTTTGCCTGATTTTGTTATCAAGGTGATGGTGTCCTCATAGAATGAGTTTGGAAGTGCCCCTTCCTCTGCAATTTTTTGAAAGAGTTTTAGAAAGATAAGTATTTATTTTAGTTTTGTCACTCAGTTGTGTCCAACTCTTTGCGACCCCATGAACCACAGCACGCCAGGCATCCCTGTGCATCACCAGCTCCTGGAGTTCACTCAAACTCATGTCCATTGAGTCGGTGATTCCGTTCAACCATCTCATACTCTGCCGTCCTCTTCTCCTCCTGCCTTCAATCTTTCCCAGCATCAGGATCTTTTCAAATGAGTCAGCTCTTTGCATCAGGTGGCCAAAGTATTGGAGTTTCAGCTTCAACATCAGTCTTTCCAATGAACACAGGACTGATCTCCTTTAGGATGGACTGGTTTGATCTCCTTGCAGTCCAAGGATGGGCATTAGCTCCTCTCTAAATGTTTGATATAATTCTTCTGTGAAGCTCTCTGGTCCTGGGCTTTTGTTTTTTGGGAGATTTTTAATCACAGCTTCAATTTCAGTGCTTGTAACTGAGTTTTCATAATTTCTATTTCTTCCTGGTTCAGTCTTGGAAGATTAAACTTTTCTAAGGATCTATCCATTTCTTCCAGGTTATCCATTTTATTGCCATATAATTGTTCATAATAGTCTCTTATAATCTTTTGTATTTCTGCATTGTCTGTTGTAACCTCTCCTTTTTCATTTCTAATTTTGCTGATTTGATCCTTCTCTCTTTTTTTCTTGATGAGTCTGGCTAAAGGCTTGTCAATTTTGTGTATCTTCTAACAGAACCAGCTTTTACTTTTATTAATCTTCACTATTGTTTCTTTCATTTCTTGTTTATTTCTGCTTGGATATTTATGATTTCTTTCCTTCTACTAATTTTAGGGGTTTTTTGTTCTTTTTTCATTTGTTTTAGGTGTAAATTTAGGTTGTCTATTAGATGTTTTTCTTGTTTCTTGAGGTAGGATTGCATTTCTATAAACTTCCCTCTTAGAACTGCTTTTGCTGCATCCTATCCGAGGTCACGGGCTGTGGCTGAGAGGAGTTACCCCACATCCGAGGTCAGGGGCAGCGGTCATGAAGAGTAAATCCACGTCCAAGGAGTGGCAGCTGTGCAGGCACAGGAGGGCCAAGAGGAGTTGCTCCATGTTCAAGGTCAGGAGGGGCGACATTGTCCAAGATAAGGAGCAGTGGCTGTGTTTTGCTGGAGCAGCCGTGAAGAGATGCCCCACGTCCAAGGTAAGAGAAATGCAAATAAGATGGTAGGTGTTGCGAGCAGGCATCAGAGGGCAGACACACTGAAACTATAATCACAGAAAACTAGCCAATCTGACCACATGGACCACAGCCTTGTCTAACTCAATGAAACTAAGCCATGCTGTGTGGGGCCACCCAAGACGGATGGGTCATGGTGGAGAGGTCTGACAGAATGTGCTCCACTGGAGAAGGGAATGGCAAACCACTTCAGTATTCTTGCCTTAAGAACCCCATGAACAATATGAAAAGGCAAAATGATAGGATACTGAAAGAGGAACCTCCCAGGTCAGTAAGTAGCCATATGCTACTGGAGATCAGTGTAGAAATAAATCCAGAAAGAATAAAGAGACAGAGACAAAGCAAAAACAACACCCAGTTGTGTATGTGACTGGTGTTGGAAGCAAGGTCTGATGCTGTAAAGAGCAATACTGCATAGGAACCTGGAACATTAGGTCCATGAACCAAGGCAAGTTGGAAGTGGTCCAACAGGAGATGGCAAGAGTGAACGTCGACATTCTAGGAATCAGCGAACTAAAATGGACTGGAACGTGTGAATTTAACTCAGATGACCATTATATCTACTACTGTAGGCAGGAATCCCTTAGAATAAATGGAGTAGCCATAATGGTCAACAAAAGAGTCCGAAATGCAGTACTTGGATGCAATCTCAAAAATGACAGAATGATCTCTGTTCATTTCCAAGGCAAACCATTCAATATCACGATGACCCAAGCCTATGCTCCAACCAGTAATGCTGAAGAAGGTGAAGTCGAAGGGTTCTATGAAGATTTACAAGACCTTTTAGAAAGTGAAAGTGAAGTCGCTCAGTCATGTCCAACTCTTTGTGACCCCATGGACTGTAGCTTACCAGGCTCCTCCATCCATGGGATTTTCCAGGCAAGGGTACTGGAGTGAGTTGCCATTTCCTTTTCCAGGGGATCTTCCCAACTCAGGGATTGAACCCTGGTCTCCTGCACTGCAGACAGGCGCTTTTAACCTCTGAGCTACCAGAGAAGCAACTAACACCCCAAAAAGATGTCCTTTTCATTATAGGGGACTGGAATGCAAAAGTAGGAAGTCAAGAAACACCTGGAGTAACAGGCAAATTTGGCCTTGGAGTACAGAATGAAGCAGGGCAAAGGCTAATAGAGTTTTGCTAAGAATGCACTGGTCATGGCAAGCACCCTCTTCTAACAACACAAGAGAAGACACTACACATGGGCATCACCAGATGGTCAATACCAAAATCAGACTGATTCTATTCTTTGCAGCAGAAGATATAGATGCCCTATACAGTCAGCAGAACAAGATGGGGAGATGATGTGCCTCAGATCATGAGCTACTTATGTCCAAATTCAGACTTAAATTGAAGAAAGTGGGGAAAACCACTAGACCACTCAGGTATGACCTAAATCAAATCCTTTAGGATTATACAGTGGAAGTGAGAAATATACTTAAGGGACCAAATCTAATAGAGTGCCTGATGAACTATGGACGGAGGTTTGTGACATTGTACAGGAGACAGGGATTAAGACCATCCCCATGGCAAAGAAATGCAAAAAAGCAAAATGGCTGCCTGAGGAAGCCTTACAAATAGCTGTGAAGAGAAGGAAAGCAAAAGTAAAGGAGAAAAGGAAAGATATAAGCATCTGAATGCAGAGTTCCAAAGAATAGCAGGGAGAGATATGAAAGCCTTCCTCAGTGATCAATGCAAAGAAATAGAGGAAAAAAACAGAATGGGAAAGACTAGAGATCTCTTCAGGAAAATTAGAGATACCAAAGGAACATTTCAGGCAAAGATGGACACAATAAAGGACAGAAATGGTCTGGACCTAACAGAAGCAGAAGATATTAAGAAGAGGTGGCAAGAATACACGGAAGTATTGTACAAAAAAAGCTTCACAACCCAGATAATCACGATGGTGTGATCACTCACCTAGAGCCAGACATCCTGGAAAGTGAAGTTAAGTGGGCCTTAGAAAGCATCACTACGAACAAAGCTAGTGGAGATGATGAAATTCCAGTTGAGCTGCTTCAAATCCTGAAAGATGATGCTGTGAAAGTGCTGCACTCAATATGCCAGCAAATTTGCAAAACTCAGCAGTGGCCACAGAACTGGAAAAGGTCAGTTTTCATTCTGATTCCAAAGAAAGGCAATGCCAAAGAATGCTCAAACTACCGCACAGTTGCATTCATCTCACATGCTAGTAAAGTAATGATCAAAATTCTCCAAGCCAGGCTTCAACAGTACATGAACCATGAATTTCCAGATGTTCAAGCTGGTTTTAGAAAAGGGAGAGGAACCAGAGATCAAATTGCCAACATCCGCTGGATCATGGAAAAAGCAAGAGAGTTCCAGAAAAACATCTATTTCTGTCTTATTCACTATGCCAAAGTCTTTGACTGTGCGGATCACTAGAAACTGGAAAATTCTGAAAGAGATGGGAATATCAGACCACCTGACCTGCCTCTTGAGAAACCTATATGCAGGTCAGTAAGCAACAGTTAGAACTGGACATGGAACAACAGACTGGTTCCAAATAGGAAAAGGAGTACGTCAAGGCTGTATATTGTTACCCTGCTTATTTAATTTATCTGCAGAGTACATCATGAGAAACGCTGGGCTGGAGGAAGCACAAGCTGGAATCAAGATTGCTGGGAGAAATACCAATAGCCTCAGATATACAGATGACACCACCCTTATGGCAGAAAGTGAAGAGGAACTAAAAAGCCTCTTGATGAAAGTGAAAGAGGAGAGTGAAAAAGTTGGCTTAAAGCTCAACATTCAGAGAACAAAGGGCATCTGGTCCCATCACTTCATGGCAAATAGATGGGGAAACAGTGGAAACAGTGTCAGACTTTATGTGTTTGGGCTCCAAAATCACTGCAGATGGTGATTGCAGCCATGAAATTAAAAGACGCTTACTCCTTGGAAGGAAAGTTATGACCAACCTAGATAGCATATTACAAAGCAGAGATATTACTTTGCCAACAAAGGCCTGTCTAGTCAAGGCTATAGTTTTTCCTGTGGTCATGTATGGATGTGAGAGTTGGACTGTGAAGAAGGCTGAGTGCTGAAGAATTGATGCTTTTGAACTGTGGTGTTGGAGAAGACTCTTGAGAGTCCCTTGGACTGCAAGGAGATCTAACCAGTCCATTCTGAAGGAGATCAGTCCTGGGCATTCATTGGAAGGACTGATGCTGAGGCTGAAACTCCAGTACTTTTGCAACCTCATGCAAAGAGTTGACTCATTGGAAAAGACCCTGATGCTGGGAGGGATTGGGGGCAGGAGGAGAAGGAGATGACAGAAGATAAGATGGCTGGATGGCATCACCGACTCGATGCACATGAGTTTGGGTGAATTCCAGGAGCTGGTGATGGACAGGGAGGCCTGGCGTGCTGCAGTTCATGGGGTCACAAAGAGTCAGACATGACTGGAAACTGAGCTGAACTGATGCTTCTATTGCCATTTTCTTAATTGCTTGGTGTTGATTTTGTATTTTTTCTTCTCTTGTATTTCTTGACTATATAAATTCCTTTAACCAGCTTTAAAGCTGGTTTGGTAGTACTAAATTCTCTTAACTTTTGCTTATCTGAAAATCTTTTTATTTCTCTATCAGTTTTGAATGAGATCCTTGCTGGGTACTGTAGTCTTGGTTGTAGATTTACCCCTTTCATTACCTTAAATATATCCTGTCATTCCCTTCTGGTCTGCAGAGTTTCTGCTGAAAGATCAGCTGTTAAGCCTATGGCTTTCCCTGCATGTTACTTGTTGCTTCTCCCTTGATGCTTTTAATATTCTTTCTTTGTGTTTAGTCTTTTTTAGTTTGATTAATATGTGTCTTGGCATGTTTCTCCTTGTGTTTGTCCTGTATGTGACTCTTTGTGCCTGTTGGACTTGATTGACTATTTCCTTTTCCATATTGGGGAAATGCTTTAACTATCGTCTCTCAAAAATTTACTCATACCCTTTCTTTTTCTTTTCTTCTTCTGGGACCTTTATAATTCAAATGTCGGTGTGTTTGATATTGTCCCATTGGTCTCTGAGACTATCCTCAGTTCTTTTCATCCTTTTACTTTATTCTGCTCTTTAGAAGTTATTTCCACCATTTTATCTTCCAGCTCACTGGTTCGTTTTTCTGCTTCAGATGTTCTTCTGTTGATTGCTTTTAGAGTATTTTTAATTTCAGTAACTGTGTTGTTTGTCTCTGTATGTTTACTCTTTAATTCTTCCAGGTCTATGTTAATTGATTCTTGCATTTTCTCCATTTTGTTTTCAAGGTTTTTGATCTTTACTATCATTATTCTGAATTCTTTTTCAAGTAGTTTGCCTATTTCCTCTTTATTTATTTGGACTTCTATGTTTCTAGTTTGTTCCTTCGTTTGTGTAGTATTTCTCTGCCCTTTCATTATATTTTTTAACTTATTGTGTTTTAGGTCTCCTTAAGGTTGGTTTGTGTAGCTTCTTATAGGGTGAGATTTATTCTGAGCTTTTGTTTGTTTGTTTTTTCCTCTGATGGGCAAGGCTGAGTGAGGTGGTAATCCTGTCTGCTGATTATTGTGTTTGTATTTTTATTTATTGTTTAGATGAGTTGTCCTGTACAGGGTGCTACTGGTGGTGGTGATGCCAGGTCTTATAATCAAGTTGTTTCCTTTGTGTGAGTTCTCACTATCTGATACTCCCAAGGGTTAGTTCTCTGGTAGTCTAGGGTCTTGGAGTCAGTGCTCCCACTCCAAAGGCTCAGGGCTTGATCTCAAATCTAATTTGGATTCAGTTGTCAGTCCTGCAGCAAAGTTGGTTTACTGCCTCCAGGTTGTGTAAGGGGAAAGTACAGTATTTATTACAGAGTATGGATGGAGGAGAAGGGGTGGCTCAACCCCAAAGACCACAACTCCCCTATTTGTGTTCTTTTTGATGACAGCCATTCTGCCAGGTGGGAGGTGATTTGGGGTTTCTGACCTATATTTCCCTGAGATAAATTGTGTTTTACTTGTAAAGAGATACCATAGACAAAGGAGACAGATAGTCTAAACATCTTACAACTATACTACATATAATTCATATATTACATGTGTATTACATAGGTCATCTAGTTAAATTTGCAGTGATTGGTAATTTGATCTTGATTCTAAAGTTGTTATAACTATTATTACTTTGAGTCTATTTCTAAGTTTTCTCCCCCTAATATAATCACCCTTAAGAAATAAATTTCTATTCAAACTCTGACTCTAGATCAGTAGTTTTTCTTTACAAAACTTATTTACAAGATTATCTAAATATAGATACAGTTGTTCAATGAGCATTTTTTTGTTTCTAATTCATTATAGTTCTGTCCTTTAAAAGTAAAGATAGACATGTAGATTGAGAACTGTTCAAAAGACATTGTTTCCTTTCTTTATATAATTTACAATCTTTTCATTATACACCCAACATTTTTATCATTCATGTGCTATGCTCCAAGCATTTTGTTAAGAGTCACTTCATGAATAAAATGTAGCAATGTCTGTAAAATTTGTAAGAAGTATACCTCTGGCGTACTTGAAATAGAGCACATTTCTGACACATCACACCAATAATAATTCATAATCTAGGGGCCTTTTTTCAATCTTATATATCAGAAAGCTAGACAATCTCTACAGACAGGATGAGTAAATTTCTCAAGCCTTTGTGCCACATTTCCAAAAGAAGTGAGCTAGGGCTGCTCCCTCTAAACATAAGACACTTAAAAAAAAAAAAATTCATATCAACTAATGGCCCCTCAAGCAAACCCTTGCTATTTAGTGATGCTGTAACATGGCATGAGAGTTCTCACACATCTCACTCAGGAACATTACTGTTGCTGCCCCTGCTAAGTCACTTCAGTCGTGTCCAGCTCTGTGCAACCTCAAGGACGGCAGCCCACCAGGCTCCTCTGTCCCTCGGATTCTCCAGGCAAGAATACTGGAGTGGGTTGTCATTTCCTCCTCCCAGGCACATTACTAGCAGTGCCAAAGGGAGAAGAATTGCCTGCCTTTATTTTCAGCTTTTGAAAATCTGCTAAAGAATAACAATACAGGTTTTCAAAACAAACTAGTGTTGCAAGAAATGTGTTTTTAATGTGAAGACAAAGTATAGCATTCTCATCTTCCCCAAATTGAGCATTAATTAAGCCAAAATGAATATGTGAAGTATTTCTTAAACACCTTCCCTCATGCCTCATGATTTTTCCAAAATTCCATATAACAATACAGGTTTTCAAAACAAACTAGTGTTGCAAGAAATGTGTTTTTAATGTGAAGACAAAGTATAGCATTCTCATCTTCCCCAAATTGAGCATTAATTAAGCCAAAATGAATATGTGAAGTATTTCTTAAACACCTTCCCTCATGCCTCATGATTTTTCCAAAATTCCATACTTTATGTTATCTTAATTTACAGTTAAAAGCACCACAAATACTATACCATATATTGAAATACACCTGCTTTTGTTGAAGACACTGATAACTCTCTCTAGTTGCAGAAACTATCTGTTATTTTGTCTTATCTTGCTTAAATACTCTCTCTAGTATTTGAAGATACTGAGCTATTACTTTCATTCACTCAAAAAAAATTATTGTGCACTTATTTTATCTCTGGCAGTGGAATACAATTTTTTTTAAGTCTCTAAGCTCAATGGAGTTTAGTATATCATTCAAAAAAGAGTAATTACCAGATAATTATAATGCCGAGTGGTAAAATCACAAAATAGCAATAAAACATTTCAATAATGAAGGGCTCCAGTCCCACACCTTGGACACCGGTAAAGACTCCAATAGCAAGTATCTTTCAAACTGAGTCTGGAAGAATTAGTCAAGTCATCGAGGAAGGGGTTTGGGGAAGGATTTCCAGGAAAGGGAGCAGTATGTACATGAGCTGAGAAGCAAGAAATAATAGAGATTGTGGGTAACTTTCAGTAGCTGAGGATGGCGAGAGCTTAAAGTGTCAGCGCAAAGGCAATGAGAGAAGAGGATGCGAAGTCTGAGGACACTTGTCATGCTGGGGAATTCTGGATTATTTTGGAAAGAAATGGAGAGCTTTGAACTGCTTTCAGAAGGACATATGATCAATGTGGCTGCCTGTTAGAGCACTGCTTAAAGGGGTCAAAATAGGGGTAAAGGGAAAAGTTTGGAGATCTTTTGTAATGGTGGTAGTAAAGAATAAAGAGAAAAGGATGACTCCATTTAATAACTATCTGACCTGTAGAAGCATTAGTTTTTAGTGGGTTTTATTTTTTATTTTATATATTTTAATTGGAGGATAATTGCTTTACAATATTGTGATGGTTTCTGCCATACATCAACATGAATTTGTCATAGTTATACATGTGTATCCCCTCATCCTGAAACCCCCTCCCACCCACTTCTCTCCCCATCCTATCCCTCTAGGGTATCCCAGAGCACCAGCTTTGGGTGCCCTGCATATATAGAACTCGCACTATTCCTCTGTTTTACACATGATAATGTATATGTTTTAATGGTATTCTCTCAAATCATCCCACCCTCTCCTTCTCCCCCTGAGTCCAAAATTCTGTAGGATGTGCATAGTAACTGAGACAGAGAAGTTAAGGATGACCTTGGGTTGTTTCACAGAAATCTTCATGTTCAAGCTGGGTTGCCCAAAAAGTGGCTGGATAGATAAGCCAGGGTTACAACTGGGTTGCAAAGTAGGACTGATCTGGTTTTCATTCTGCCTCTCTGGCTTCTGCCTTTCTGAGCTTATTTTATTTGACACACAGCTATACATCATATTTCACATGCCTCCATCTCAGACATTATTCTCTCTCACTTCACATACTCTCTCCTGATTTCATGTATGCACTCAGTTTTAACTACCAACCTTGTCTTTGGATTCGCTATGGAAGCAGTTTGTTTGGGACGTGATCCTGGTAAACATAAAAGAAGAGCAAAGTAAGATAGGGAGAGGAAAAGAGCCCCCAAAGGGTGAATTTTCCAAGCAGTCATTGGTCAGGTTGCTGGTTTGGCTCTTCTAGCTTACTAAGAACATGGATACATAAATAGAGCATTCTTTGGACACTAGGAAAATCTTTAGTCATTAAAAAATACAACTTGGAGTGTGCACTAGAAATAAGGGCCAAGGATACCTATAGAATCTGCTCCAACATATGCAAAGAGACTACCAAATCTCTCATTTTAAAAGAAGGACAATACAGAAAAGTTGAGTTCCACTGTGAGGCCATAAACTGTCATTTAAAATCAGCTATTCATCAAAGGGACCCAGAAAAGAGAACAAAGAGACAAGATATAGTATCAAACAAATACAAGAGAGGACTTCCCTGGTGGCACAGTGGTAAAGCATCAGTCTGCCAATATAGGGGACACAGGTTTGATCCCTGATCTGGGAAGATCCCACATGCCATGAAACAACTACGCCCAGGTACCACAAGACTGAACCCAAGCTCTAGGGCCCGAGAGTTGCAACTACTGAAGCCCAAGTGCCATGGAGCCCGTGCTCTGCAATAGGAGAAGCCACCACAATGAGAAGCCTGTGCACTGCAGCAAAGAGTAGCCCACTAACCACAACTAGAGAAAGCCTGCACAAAGCAACAAAGGCTCAGCAAGCCAAAAATAAAACAACTACAAGAGAACCAGAGAAAGTGAAAATAAAGATTAAACATTCAGAGTGCAATGGATGGCTAGAACTTTGCCACTCAAAGTGAGTTCTGAGCACCAATAGCATCACCATCTCTTAAGAAAATGTTAATAATGCAGACCTACTGAATTAGAATCCATGCTATCAAGATGCTCAGTTATTATATATTCACATTAAAATTTTGAGAAATTCTTTTCTATCTTCTTTAGAGCTTGCCTCATCATAACAAAGCCTTTTTAAATTTACTCAAAGCTTATATTTAGGTGAGCATCCATATTCATTGTATAGATGCCTTAAAGTATTTTAATTAACCCTTAAATCTACTAAGTCTCTAAGCCAAAATCCAGAGTCCTTTTCTCTATTATCTCACTGGTAAGGTACTATTTTTAAGACTCTTTGCAGATGCCACAGGTCAAATGTATCCTTTCTAAAAGATTAATGTAATATTCTTTTCAGTGGTCTTATTAATTTCTGAGTCATCCCACTCCAATTTTTCCTCCAAAATGACACCGGGCAATTTTTAAAGTACAGATTACCAGGCTATTCCCTTACTTGAATAATACAGTGGTTGCCCAACAACTTCAGGAAAAATCCTAACCACTTACTCTATCACCATGGGATAGTCCAGGATCTGGTATCCACTTACCTTCTTGCAAATGTACTGGCCTAATGTAGTTATTATTGTTTGAGCATTAAATTTAGTAAACTTTCTGTCAATCAAAGCATGAAGGGCATGAGGGTTGCATAATCATTATCACTAAAAGTTTGGCACTTTAAAATTTCCTTTTCTGCTACATTTACAAAAGCAGGCATTCTATAGAAGACCCGCTCTCTCCAAGTATGATGCCTCATGGATTATTTTCAAGTTCTAGCCTATAAATTACTTTAAGTATTGTATTTCTACATTGAAAATCCAAAATGTCATATTTAAGACTTTTTTTGTATTTCCAGATATTCTTCACCTTGGATACAGACAACGGTTGCCCTTATTCTTGAACACAGGTCATAAATTTATCCTGTTGCCTACCACAAATAACCTCAGCTAGGGGAGCATCATCCTAGGCAGAAGTCATGAGGATCCTTTTCAAATATGAAAACAAATCAGGCAACAATCATACTGTGATAGATTTTTTAAGGGATAAATATATTGCTGGTATTCAACTGAATGACTTTATTACCAGGGCCATAACATAAGGGGACTCAAACTACATTATGAACAATGTCTTTAAGACTGTTTACAATAATAAAAGTATGTTCATATTTTACTTTTATGAATGATCTGTCAATGTTACATATGTGATAAATTTCAACCTCAAATAAACCTGGAATTGGAATCAGAAGGCTTGGTTTATATTCCAGATTGCAATTTGTTGCCAGCAGGAAACAAAGTCAGTCAGTCAGTAATGTCAGTTTCCTCACATAAAAATGTGGATAATAATACTTAGTCTAAATATTGGTATGAGAACTGAATTCACCGCCAGATGTGAAAGCATACAGAAGGGCGCCCAACAAACAATAAATAGAAAATAAATATTACTGTTCTCAGTGTATTTCTCAAATATCCATAATCTAGGATATTTTTCAGGGGTAAAGTTAATCCCCATGATAAATTCACCATTTAGCAAACCAAAGACAAAAAGCATAGGACTCTGCAATTTCTAGAACTACCAATATGATGATGTGAAATTGCTCTTACAATAGCCTCTCAGTTCAGTTCAGTCACTCAATCGCGTCCAACTCTTTGTGACCCCATGAATCGCAGCACGCCAGGCCTCCCTGTCCATCACCAACTCCCAGAGTTCAGCCAAACTCATGTCCATCGAGTCGGTGATGCCATCCAGCCATCTCATTCTCTGTCGTCCCCTTCTCCACCTGCCCCCAATCCCTCCCAGCATCAGGGTTTTTTTGCAATGAGTCAACTCTTCGCATGAGGTGGCCAAAGTATGGGAGTCTCAGCTTCAGCATCAGTCCTTCCAAAGAACACCCAGGACTGATCTCCTTTAGAATGGACTGGCTGGATCTCCTTGCAGTCCAAGGGACTCTCAAGAGTCTTCTCCAACATCACAGTTCAAAAGCATCAGTTCTTCGGCACTCAGCTCTCTTCACAATCCAGCTCTCACATCCATACATGACTACTGGAAAAACCATAGCCTTGACTAGACAGACCTTTGTTGGCAAAGTAATATCTCTGCTTTTGAATATACTATCTAGGTTGGTTATAACTTTCCTTCCAAGGAGTAAGCGTCTTTTAATTTCATGGCTGCAATCACCATCTGCAGTGATTTTGGAGCCCAAACACATAAAGTCTGACACTGTTTCCACTGTTTCCCCATCTATTTGCCATGAAGTGATGGGACCAGATGCCATGATCTTCATTCTCTGAATGTTGAGCTTTAAGCCAACTTTTTCACTCTCCTCTTTCACTTTCATCAAGAGGCTTTTTAGTTCCTCTTCACTTTCTGCCATAAGGGTGGTGTCGTCTGCATATCTGTTATTGATATTTCTCCCAGGAATCTTGATTCCAGCTTGTGCTTCTCCGAGCCTAGCATTTCTCATGATGTACTCTGCATATAAGTTAAATAAGCAGGGTGACAATATACAGCCTTGACGTACTCCTTTTCCTATTTGGAACCAGTCTGTTGTTTCATNGCTCTTTAGTTCTTCTTCATTTTCTGCCATAAGTGTGGTGTCATCTGCATATCTGAGGTTATTAATATTTCTCCCAGCAGTCTTGATTCCAGCTTGTGATTCCTCTAGCCCAGCATTTCTCATGATGTACTCTGCATATAAGTTAAATAAGCAGGGTGACAATATACAGCCTTGACGTACTCCTTTTCCTATTTGGAACCAGTCTGTTGTTTCATGTCCAGTTCTAACTGTTGCTTCCTGACCTGCATACAGATTTCTCAAGAGGCAGGTCAGGTAGTCTGGTATTCCCATCTCTCTCAGAATTTTCCACAGTTTCTTATGATCCACACAGTCAAAGGCTTTGGCATAGTCAATAAAACAGAAATAGATGCTTTTCTGGAACTCTATTGCTTTTCGATGATCCAGCAGATGTTGGCAATTTGATCTCTGCTTCCTCTGCCTGTTCTAAAACCAGCTTGGACATCTGGAATTTCACAGTTCACATATTGCTGAAGCCTGGCTTGAAGAATTTTGAGCATTACCTTACTAGCGTGTGAGATGAGTGCAATTGTGTGGTAGTTTGAGCATTCTTTGGCATTGCCTTTCTTTGGGATTAGAATGAAAGCTGACCTTTTCCAGTCCTGTGGCCACTGCTGAGTTTTCCCAATTTGCTGGCATATTGAGTGCAGCAGTTTCACAGCGTCACCTTTCAGGATTTGAAACAGCTGAACTGGAATTCCATCACCTGCACAAGCTTTGTTTATAATGATGTTTCCTAAGGCCCACTTGACTTCACATTCCAAGATGTCTGGCACTAGGTGAGTAATCACACCATCATGATTATCTTGGTCGTGAAGATCTTTTTTGTACAGTTCTTCTGTCTAACAATGATCAAATAAAAAACATTCTAACCTAATAACAATATTGCTGAAAAAATAAAGAAAAAATCCCATTCACTATAGCATTATAAAAATTAGTAATAATTTTAACCAACGATATGAAGGATTTGTACACTGACAACAACAAGGCTTTGATGAAAGAAATTGAAGACACAAAACAAATGTAAAGATAATCCTGTGTTCTTATACTGTGAAAACTAATACTGTTAAAAATGTTTAGCTACCCAAAACCATCTAAAGCTTTAATGTCTATGAAAATTCCAATGATATTTTAAACAGAAATAGGAAAAAATGCCTAAATTTCAAATGACTTCCAATAGTCAAAGTAATCTTGAGCAAGAAGAAAGGTGGAGACAGCACAACTTCTGATTTCCAACTATACTACAAAGAGAAAGTAATCCAAACAGTATGGTATTAGCATTAAAATAGACACATACACCAAAGGAACGAATCACGAGCCCACAAATAAACCTTCACAGACACCATCAACTAACATTTGACAAAGGAACAAAGAACAATGGAGATATGACAGTCCTTAAATAAATGGTGGTGGGGAAACTTGAGAACTAATGCAGAAGAATGAAACTAAACCCCTATCTTACACCACAGACAAAAATTAACTCAAAATGGATTAAAGACTTAAACCTAAGACTGGGAACTATAAAACTCCTAAAAGAAATCAAAGGGAAAAAGCTCTTTGTCATTGGTATTGGCAATAATTTTTTGGATATGACCCAAAAGTGGAAGCAACAAAAGCAAACAATCAACACATGGGACTTATTCAAACTGAAAAATGTCTGCATAGCAAAACAATCAACAAAATGAAAAAGCCATCTATGGAATAGGAGAAAGTATTTGCAAAGCATATATCTGACAAGGGGTTAAATCCCCAATAAATAAATAATTCATACAAATCAATAGCAAAACTCCTATTTTAAATTAAGCAGAAGAGAGACTTCCCTGGCAGTCCAGCAATTAAGACTCTGTGCTGCCACTGCAAGGGGTGCAGTTTTGATCCCTGATCAAGGAACTGAGATCACACATGCCGCATAGTGGAGCAAATAAATTAGTTAAATAAAAATGGCAGAACTGAACAGACTTTTTTTTTTCTGAAGAAGACATACAACTGATGAACAGGTACATGAAAAGATGCTCAATGTCATCAATCATCAGGGAAATATAAATCAATACCAAAATGAGATAGCACTTCACACCTGTTAGAATGGCTATTATCAAAAAGACAAGAGATTTAAAAAAAAAAAGACAAGCAATGACATGCAATGGAAAGAATGGGGAGAAAGGGGAACCTTTATGTATCAATGGTAGGAATGTAGATTGATACAGCCAGTATGGAAAGTAGCATGGAGATTCTTCAATAAGTTAAAACTAGAGTTACCACATGATCCAGCAATTCCACATTTGGGTATATATATGAAGCAAATAAAAACATGATTCCAAAGATATATTTGCACTCTTGTGTTCACTGCAGCATCATTCACAATAACCAAGACACAGAAATAACCTGTGTCCACAGATGGATGAATAGATTAAGAAAAATGGTATATACAGTGGGCTATTATTCAGCCATGAGAAAAGGAAACCTTGCTATTTGCAACAACATAAATGGAGTCTGACAGCATTAAGTCAGATGGGGAAAGACAAATATTGTATAGTATTATTTACATGTGGAAATTAAGGCAAAGTCATAGAAAGAGAGTCACAGTTGTTATGACAGATTCAGGGTTGGATAAAATGGAAAGACATTGATCAAACAGTAAAAACTTCCAGTTTTAAGATAACTAAATTCTGGAAACCTAATGTACAACATCAATAGAAAATTAAAGATTTACTGAACATGGCCTCACCAACCAGAGCAAGACTCAGTTTCCCCACAGCCTTTCCTTCCCATCAGGAAGCTTCCACAAGCCTTTTATCCTCATCCATCAAAGGGCAGACAGAATCACAGAAAACTAACAAAACTGATTACATGGATCACAACTTTGTCTAACTCAATGAGCCACGTCATGTATGGCCACCTAAGACGGATGGGTCACAGTAGAGAGTTCTGACAAAACGTGGTCCACTGGAGAAGGGAATGGAAAACCACTTTAGCATTCTTGCCTTGAGAACCCCACGAACAGTATGAAAAGACAAAAAGATATGACCCTGAAAGATGAACTTCCCAAATCAGTAGGTGCCCAATATGCTCCTGGAGAAGAGCAGAGAAATATCTCAAGAAGGAATGAAGAGGCTGAGCCAAAGCAGAAACAACACTCAGTCATGGATGTGTTTGGTGGTGAAAGTAAAGTACTGTGCTGTAAACAACAATACTGCATAGGAACCTGGAATGTTAGCTCCATGAATCAAAGTAAATTGAAAGTGGTCAAACAGAAGATGGCAAGAGTGAACATTGAGAATTTAGCAATCAGTGAACTAAAATGGACTGGAATGGGTGAATTTGATTCAGATGACCATCATATCTACTACTGTGGGCAAGAATCCCTTAGAAGAAATGGAGTAGCCCTCATAGTCAACAAAGGAGTCCAAAATGCAGTGCTTGGGTGCAATCTCAAAAATTCAAAATGATTTCTGTTCATTTCCAAGGCAAACCATTCAGTACCACAGTAATCCAAGTCTATGTTCCAACCAACTAATGCTGAAGTAGCTAAAGTTGAACAGTTCTATGAAACTTACATGACATTTCAGAACACCAAAAAAGATATCATTTTCATCACTGGGGACTACAGTGCAAAAGTAGGAACTCAAGAGATACCTGGAATAACAGGCAACTTTGGCCTTAGAGTACAAAATGAATAGGGCAAAGGCTAACAGAGTTTTGCCAAGAGAATGCACTGGTCATAGCAAACACTCTCTTCCAACAACACAAGAGATGATTCTACACATGGACATCACCAGATGGTCAATACCAAAATCAGACTGATTATATTCTTTGCAGTGGAAGATAGAGAAGCTCTATACAGTCAGCAAAAAAAAAGACCAGGAGCAGACTGTGCCTCAGATCATGAGCTACTTATGGCCAAATTCAAACTTACTTGAAGAAAGTATGGAAAACCAGAAGGCTATTCAGGTATGACTATATCAAATCCCTTACGATTATACAGTAGAAGTGAGAAATAGATTCAAGGGATTAGATCTAATAGATAGAGTGCCTGAAGAACTATGGACAGAGGTTTGTGACACTGTACAGGAGGCAGTGATTAAAACCACCTCAAGAAAAAGAAATTCAAGAAGACAAAACAGTTGTCTGAAGAGGCCTTACAGATGCTGAGAAAAGAAGAGAAGCTAAAGGCAAAGGAGAAAGGGAAAGATATACCCATCTGAACACAGAGTTCCAAATAATAACAAGGAGAGATAAGAAAACCTTCTTAAGTGATCAATGCAAAGAAATACAGGAAAACAATAGAATGGGAAAGACTAGAGATCTCTTTAAGAAAATTAGAGATACCAAGGGAACATTTCATGCAAACATGCATACAATAAAGGACAGAAATGGTATGGACCTAACAGAAGCAGAACATATTAAGAAGAGGTGGCAAGAATACACAGAACTATACAAAAGATTTCTTAATGACCCAGATACCATGATGGTGTGCTCACTCACCTAGAGCCAGACATTCTGGAGTGCAAGGTCAAGTGGGCCTTAGGTAGTATCACTATGAACAAAGCTAGTGGAGGTGGAACTATTTCAAATCCTGAAAGATGATGCTGTGAAACTGCTGCACTCAATATTTGGAAAACTCAGCAGTGGCCACAGGACTGGAAAAGGTCAACTTTCATTTCAGGTCCAAAGAAAGGCAATGCCAAAGAATGTTCAAACTACTACACAATTGCACTTGTCTCACATGCTAGTAAAGAAATGCTCAAAATTCTGCAAGCCAGGCTTCAACAGTACCTGAACCTAGAACTTCCAGATGTTCAAGTTGGCTTTAGAAAAGGCAGAGAACGAGAGATAGAATTACCAATGTCTATTGGATCATAGAAAAAGCAAGAGAATTCCAGAAAAACAACTCCTTCTGCTTCATTGACTATGCTAAACCTTTTGACTGCGTGGATCACAACTAACTGTGGAAAATTTTCAAGAAATGGGAATATCAGACCTGCCTCCTGAGACACCTGTATGCAGGTCAAAAAGCAACCATTAGAACCAGACATAGAACAAAGGACCGGTTCCAAATTGGGAAAGGAGTATGTCAAACTGTATATTGTAACCCTGCTTATTCAACTTATATGCAGAGGACATCATGTGAAATGCCAGGTTGGATGAAGCACAAGCATGAATCAAGATTGCCAGGAGAAATATCAATAACCTCAGATATGCAGATGACATAATCCTTATGGCAGAAAGTGAAGAAGATCTAAAGAGTCTCTTGATGAAAGTGAAAGAGGAAAATGAAAAAGCTGGCTTAAAACTCAACATTCAAAAACCTAAGATCTTGGCATCAGCTCCCATTACTTCTTGGCAAACAGATGGGGAAACAACGGAAACAGTGAGATACTTTATTTTCTTGGGCTCCAAAATGACTGCAGAGGTGACCTCAGCCATGAAATTAAAAGATGTTTGCTCCTTGGAAGAAAAGCTAAGACAAACCTAGACAGCATATATAAAGTAGAGACATTACTTTGCCCACAAAGGTCCATTTAGTCAAAGCTACGGTTTTTCCAGTACTCATATGTGGATGTGAGAGTTGGATCAGAAAAAAGGCTGAGTGCCCAAGAACTGATGCTCTTGAGCTTTGGTGTTGGACAGGACTCTTGAGAGTCCCTTGGACTGCAAAGAGATCAAACCAGTCAATCCTAAATGTAATCAACCCTGCATACTCATTGGAAGAACTGATGCTGAAGCTCCAATAATTTGGCCACCTGATGCAAAGAGTCAACTCATTTGAAAAGACCCTGATCCTAGGAAAGATTGAAGGCAGGAGAAGAAGAGGACAACAGAGGGTGAGATGGTTGGATGGCATCACCAACTCAATGGCCATGAGTTTGAGCAGTTCCAGGAGACGGTGAAGGATAGGGAAGCCTGGAGTGCTTCAGTCTCTAGGGTCACAAATAGACAGACTGAGCTACTGAACAACAACGAATAACAACATTGTACAACAAGGTGATAATAGTTGACAATACTGTATCATATACTTGTTAAGTCGCTTCAGTCTTGTCTGACTCTGTGCGACCCCGTAGATGGCAGCCCACCTGGCTTCCTCGTCCCTGCAATTCTCCAGGCAAGAACACTGGAGTGGGTTGCCATTTCCTTCTCCAATGCATGAAAGTAAAGAGTGAAAGTGACGTTGCTCAGTCGTGTCCAACTCTTAGCGACCCCATGGACTGCAGCCTACCAGGCTCCTCCGTCCATGGATTTTCCAGGCAAGAGTACTGGAGTGGGGTGTCATTGCCTTCTCCAATTATATACTTGAAAGTGGACAGAAGAATAAATCTTAAATGTTCTCACCACACACACACAAAGGCAACTGTGTGAAGTGAAGGAGCTGTTAACTAACCTTATAGTGGTAATCAGTGCTAAGTATATCAAATCAATACAGTGTAGACATTAAACATATGCAATGTTGTATGTCAATTACATCTCAGTAAAGCTGAAGAAAATGACAATGCACAAGAAGGAAAACAGAAAATATTATGTGCCAGAAATGCAGGACTTGAAAGTCGAAGTAGTACACTAACTGATATGCTAGCCATGCCAAGGGGTGTTATCTTTGTTTTATATTTTTAATAACATTTGATACAGTTCACATATGCTTAAAATGCATATATTTTGCAGTGAAATCCAATGCATTTTGTTCAATGTACATGCCATGTAGCCACCATGATATTCAAGCTATAGAGCATATTCAAATCCCCAAAATGTGCCCCTACCCAGTCCAGACTATCACCAATGGGGCTTAGCCTTTTCTAAAATTTCATAAATAGATTACTCCATGTACTTTTTTATATTTAGCTTCTTTCAAAAAACTTTGCATGTGTTTTAGATTCCTTAATAAAGAATGTATCAGTATCATTCTTTTTTATTGCTGAGTAGTATTCCACTGTATAAATACACACTACTTTGTTAATCCATTCACCTTTTTATGTCCATTTCAGTTGTTTCCATAGAGTAGCATTTTTTTGTGGAGATATATTTTCAACTTTCTTGGGAAAATATTAAGGAATGGGATTGTTGGGTTACATGTAAGTATATGATTACCTTTCTCACAAACTGCTAGATTGTTCACTAAAGATGCTGTACCATTTTACCTTTTACAAACAATAGCTAAGACTTTCAGTTGTTCTGCATGCTTATCAACACTTGGTCTTAACAGCCTTCTGAATTTTAGCCTAAAAGGTGTGATTTTAATTTGCACTTTCCTGATTAGTAATGACTTGAGCACATTTTCATAGTCCATTTGTGTATCTCCTTTTGTAAAGTGTTAGTTTAAGTACTCCACTAATTTTTTGTTTTTACATTGGGTTGTTCAGCTTTTCAATTTTTAAGATTTTTTCAATATAGTCTTGATATGAAATTTTTGTTCTAATCAACAACAACAAAAAAAAGATAATAAATGAAGGCTTAGATGGGTACAAAGCAAGAATTTGGTGTTGAGACATTTTTCTTAAAACCAGAACCCTCAAAAGAAGGGTTGCATATATAGTGAAGGCATACTCCACCAGCTCAATAAAATGGCAAGAAAAACTGATTGAGCCTTTTGTCTCTAAATTGGGCCTCCCTGGTGGCTCAGACGGTAAAGCGTCTGCAATGTGGGAGACCCAGGTTTGATCTTGGGTCAGGAGGATCCCCTGGAGAAGGAAATGGCAACCCACTCCAGTACTCTTGCCTGGACAATACCATAGACTGAGGAGCCTGGTAGGCCACAGACAGGGTCACAAAGAGTCAGACATGCCTGAGCAACTTCACTTTCACTTTGTCTCTAAATGTAAAACAAATCTCATGAGGAAGTGAAAATTCAAGATGATGTCACATACCAATTTAGAATTGAAATGTGCCCTCCTTAGTGATGCTGGATATTTTAAGTTGAGATATTAACCAAAAAATTAGTCCTGAGCCAGCAATACTCCTGGAGTGACTAGAATAAGCAAACAGAAAACCACTCTATGTATTGTTCAATAACTCAGGCACATTAATTCCTACTGAAAAAAAAAAAAAAAAAACCCTGCTAAAGATGTTGAGATTTTTTTTTAAAGGAAGACATGATTCTTCACAAAAAACTTCATATAACAAAAAAAATGGCAGGAAATATGACATGAAAGAGGAGGAATGGGTCACAGAATCTTTGAATTAATACAAAAAATCATAAAAGACACTACAAGGAAAGAAAACTATTCTGTGGAGATTACAAAAACAACTGTCAGATGTAAAAATAAACTGAATGACTTTTATAATGAGAAATATATCTTTGAGGCCTATGATCTGCCTGACTGGGAGGTGAGTTTAGATGGTCTTTTAAATCACATTTATTGCTATCATTCTTTGATTCCACAGAGTGGCTGCCATTTTCAGATTCTGTCAATCATACCAGGTGGATGAAGAAGGTCTATATAAGCTCTGCCCTTGCTTGTTGTCCCACAGGTTGAAGACATGAAACAACACAGTTTTGACCTGCAATACTAAGTTGAGCCTTGTAAATATCTTATTTATATATGAGAAAGTATGAATGAGAATACATAGCAATGAAGAACAAGTCTTAGAAACACTAAAAGTGATAACAATCTCCTCATCCTACCTTTGAGCCAATGCTTGAATTCTTTCATAGTAGCCTGAAAGTGAAAGTGAAGTTGCTCAGTTATGTCTGACTCTTTGTGACTCCACAGACTGTAGCCTACCAGGCTCCTCTGTCCATGGGATTTTCCAGGCAATAGTACTAGAGTGGGTTGCCATTTCTTTCTCCAGGGAATCTCCCCAACCCAGGACTCGAACCCGGGTCTCCTGCATTGCAGACAGACGCTTTACCATCTGAGCCACCAGGAAAGTCCCATAGTAGCCTGGCAAGTAGTAATTTAGCCTCTGCTAGCCTAGCTCAGTGACATCACTTTCACCATCTCTAGCAGCTTTCAGCTTCATTTCAGAACAACTTTATCAGAATACCTTCCTTATACTGAGACAAACCCAGCTTCCTTATTATTTTTCCAAACTCTTTCCAATTCTGCTATTTGAAGTTATTCAGATCAACCTTAACTTCACTGTCCAATGGCATATCAAAAAGTTATACCCATTTAACATCCAAATGAAATGCCCCAGCTCCTTTTACTAGTCACCAAGTGACATGACTTCAGTTCTTTGATC
Organism: Aepyceros melampus; assembly: GCA_006408695.1. Lineage (NCBI taxonomy): Eukaryota > Metazoa > Chordata > Mammalia > Artiodactyla > Bovidae > Aepyceros > Aepyceros melampus. The sequence goes on along the minus strand of SJXQ01006356.1, from coordinate 281,788 downwards.
ACTCTGATCACTTTTTTATTTTTAATTTTAGCTATGATCCATAGTCTGTTTTCCTTAAAAGTGACAACCAGAACTAAATACAATTTCCATCTGTAGTCAGCCAGTGGAAAAGTAGGATTGAATATTTTAAGATACATGAAGCAAAAATATGAGAAATGAAAAGTTTAAAAATAAAACAGTCATGATAGAGAATTCAATATATCTCTCTAAGAAACTGGCAAATCAAATAAACAAGCCAGAAAAAGAGTAACAGTGACTTCAAATACTATAAATAATGAGACTAGCTTAAACTATCAGGGTCAAGAATGTTATCCTACAAAGAAGTAATAAAAAATATCTTATTTTTCAAAATGTATTCAACATTTACAAAAAATAAACAGATAGGATCTTTAAAAATCTCTATACAACTTTAATAGAACTGGATATTAATAACAAAGAATAAAGAGCTCTAGCCATTGGGAAATGTAAATACTCTATTTGAAATGACTGCAATTAAAACAAAACCTAAATTTCATATGTAAAGTGTTTATAAATTAATGACATTAAGAAGCCTATATATGAAATTCAGGCAAAGCTTGCTCAGATAACTATAGAATTAAAAGACTTTTAAGACTATACAAAAATGTGAAAATAAATGAACTAAGAAGTCAAATTCAAGAATTTTGAAAAATCACAGTACGATAAATTAAAAGAAGAAGGAAGGATTTTTAAACTAGGAAGCAAAATAAAATAGCGAAGACTAGAAATGATGAAACCAAGAGCTAGTACTTCTAAAGGACTGATAAAAATTGCCTGCCTCCTGAAAATCTGAGAGAAAATAGAAACTGCAAATATGCAACATGAGTCAGAAACAAGATTTAATGATAAGAATGGAGATTGTAAATATTATATAAATACATTTATTCTAATAAATTTGAAAATCTTCATGAAATGAACAACTTTTCAAGAAAAACTATCAATATGCAAAATTAGGAAGGAAAGAAACAAGGAAAGAAAAAACTTTAATAAAACAACACTCACTGAAGAGAACAGTTCGGAATTCAGATGTCCTATCAGAGAATAGAAGGATTATCTATCTAATATTAAAGGAAAAAAATGTTTTGTGTAATTTAACTTCCTTGGTGGCTCAGATGGTAAAGAATCTGCCTGTCAATGCAGGAGAACCCAGGTTTGATCCCTGAGTGAGGAAGATCCACTGGAGAAGGGAATGGCTACACACTCCAATATTCTTACTTGGAGAATTCCATGGACAGAGGAGTCTCACAGGCTAGGCCATGGGGTTGCAAAGAGTCAGACACGACTGAGTGACTAACACTTTCACTTTCAAACATAATAGAAGTGAGCCGTCCAATTTAATTCATGAAGTTAGCAAAACCATAATATTGAACCTTAAAAAGTATAACATAAACTGAGGCGAGAACCACACAAGCATGGAAGCAAAAATCTAAAACTAATTGCAGGGTCAACCCATCAGAAGATTTTAAAGTAATTCACCATGACCAAAATTGGTTTACTTCAGAAATGCAAATTGGTTTAACTTCTGGATATCTATTAATGTATGATCCGCCTGATAGAAGTTGACAGGCCATCTGATAAAATTCAACAAGCATTCATGATTGTAAAATAATAAAATCTCCTTGTCCATTAGAAATTAGAGGGTACCTGCTTAACACTGAAAATATATTTATCAAAAGCAACAGCTGCCCACATCATTATGGTGAAGGGTAAAATGAGAGGCACTACCATCATCATTAGAATCGAAAGAGACTAGACAATAAGCAGTAAGTGGTAGGGCTACCATTGTATTCATTGTATCTAGCATAGGACCTGATACTTCTAGCTTTCCTTCTGTCTCACTAGCTTCTCCTTATCTTCCCAGTTCTGTTTCCCTTGGACACTTCATGGTCTTTATATATGCTCCCTAGGTGACATCATCCAGTCCCATGGCTTTAAATGTCTTCTGTACCATGATTCAACCTTCTCATTTTGCTATTTAACACTTCTAGAAAAGAATTATTGGCCTTCATCCTTAATATGCACTCCTCCTCAAGCTGCCCCCATCTCAGTAAGTGGTGCTACTGTACAACCAGTCATTTAGGCTGCAGATCTATGCACCTGCCATCTTTGCACCCTAACTTGCCACCTATTAACTGTAACTAGTCACCTATCAGCATGTTTCAGTGTCATAATACCAAAATGTTTGCTGAATCTGACCATCTTTCATATTAGCATTGCTTACAACCTAGCATAAGCCACCAACCTTTCTCACACTTGGCTAATTACAAAAAACCTCAAATTAGTCTCCCTGTCTCTAGTCTAGATTCTCTACTGTCATCCACTGACTATCCAGAGTATTCTCTTTTTTTTTTTCAGGAGCAAAATATTTTTATTTTGAATTGTATAAAAATATTGAAATATTTCAGTAATAACAAAAGAAACATGCCTTGATTTTCTCCAAAAATTAATAAACTTTAATTTGTGTTTTTACCTCAAAGTAAAAATAATATAGAAACATTTAAATAGTTTTTTCCTTCTCAATTATGCCATATCATTTTCAATTTAAAAAAATTAGTTTTTAACATATATACTTATGTAGAGATATCTAAAACATATATCTTGTTTAATTTTTAAT
>SJXQ01006356.1:214611-278325 GCA_006408695.1 Aepyceros melampus | reverse complement strand
ACATGAATCAGCCACGAGTATACATGAACTCCCAATCCCGACCCCCACCTCCCCTCTCCCACCCCACACCCTCTCTCTGGATTATCCCCGTGCATCAGTCCCACGCATCCTGCATCCTGCATCAAACCTGGCCTGGCGATTCGTTTCACTTATGATATCACACATGTTACACTGCCACTCTGCCAACCCATCCCACCCTCTCCCTCTCCTACAGAGTCCAAAAGGCCGTTCTATACATCTGTGTCTCTTTTGCTGTCTTGCGTACAGGTTTATCATTACCATCTTTCTAAATTCCATATATATGTGTAAGTATACTGTATTGGTGTTTTTCTTTCTGGCTTACTTCACTCTGTATAATCGGCTCCAGCGTCATCCACCTCATTAGAGTAAAGTTCAATTTGTATCTTGCCCTTGCTTACCAATTTCCAGTGGCTTCCCTGTAGTTAGAAGGGCACTGAGCATCTGCACCTCACCTCTATGACCCTAAAGTCTACCTCTTTCACACTGATCAACCACATCCAGCCACAGGAACCTCCTGGTGCCTTCAACATGACAAGCTTGTTTAATCTCAGAGTGCCTGCACTTACTGTCCCCATTCCAGCAACACTCTTGCACCAAATTTTCATATGATTGCCCTTTCCTCTTACAAATCTCATTTCAAATGCTACCTCCTCTGAAAGGTTTTTCCAATTACAAATCAGCACCCTCTAGCTCATGTGGTTAGTTGCTCAGTCGTGTCCAACTCTTTGCAATTCCTATGGACCTAAGCTTGCCAGGCTTCTCTGTCCCTGGGATTTCCCAGGCAAGAATACTAGTGGATTGCCTCTTCCTTCTCCAGAGGATCTTTCTGACTGATTGAACCCAAATTTCTTACAGTTCCTACATTGACAGGTGGGTTCTTTACCACTAGTATCACTCATAGTCTCTATCTATTGAGATACTCAATTATATTTTCTTCATAATCTTCACATTAATATGCAAATCTGTATTTCCTGTTTACTTATTTGTTGGCTGTTTCCCTCTGTTAGAATTTAAGTTCCTTCTAAGGTGAAAGTGGAAGTAAAAGTTGCTCAATCATGTCTGACTCTGTGCAACCCCACGGACTATACAGTCCATGGAATTCTTCAGGCCAGAATACTAGAATGGGTAGCCTTTCCCTTCTCCAGACGATCTTCCCAATCCAGGGATCCAACCCAGGTCTCCTGCATTGCAGGCAGATTCTTTACCAGCTGAGATACCAGGGAAGCCCAAGAATATTGGAGTGGGTAGCCTATCCCTTCTCCAGTGGATCTTCCTGACCCAGGAATCAAACCAGGGTCTCTTGCATTGCGGTGGATTCTTCACCAGCTGAGCTGCCAGGTAATGCATGCATTAAAGGAAACATTTTGTGTTTTAATCAGTTACATTCCCTTGTGGCCTTGTGCATTTATTCTTTGATATGACCTTTAAAGTCATTTGGTCAATATGAAAAATATTGTTGGAATTTTATTGGAATTGCATTAACCTTATAGACTAGAATATAGTAGGCACTTAATGAATCTTTTGAATAAGTGAATGAGAGAATTTATCAAGAACACTGGGCTAATAATTATCATTTTTATTCAATACTGTCTCAGAAGTTCTAGAAAAATGCCATGTGATAAATAAAAGCACTAGAGATTTAAATATTTCAGAAACAAAAGAGTAATTAAAGTGATATGATTATCTTTCTAGACATTCCAAGAGAATCATATTAAGACTATTAAGAGATTCAATAGGGTGGTAAGTTACAAATTATTTTTTAAAATCTCTCCTATATACTGGAAATAACCAGATAGAAAATATTGTGAATATAATATTGAATTCTCTTTAATGATAAAATATATACAATAGTTAGGAAAGAGACTTAACAAAACATGTAAAATGCATATGAAAGGAATTACAATTCTTTACTCAGGAATACAAATGAATACTGAATAAACAGAAAGTTATACCATGACGAAGAACTAAAGAGCCTCTTGATGAAAGTGAAAGAGAGTGAAAAAGTTGGCCAACAATGGTCCGTCTAGTCAAAGCTATGGTTTTTCCAGTGGTCATGTATGGATGTGAGAGTTAGACTTTATAAAGAAAGCTGAGCACCAAAGAATTGATGCTTTTGAACTATGGTGCTGGAGAAGACTCTTGAGAGTCCCTTGGACTACAAGGAGATCCACCCAATCCATCCTAAAGGAGATCAGTCTTGAATATTCATTGGAAGGACTGATGCTGAAGCTGAAACTCCAATACTTTGGCCACCTGATGGGAAGAACTGACCCATTTGAAAAGACCCTGATGCTGGGAAAGATTGAGGGCAGAAGGAGAAGGAGACGACAGGGATGAGATGGTTGGATGGCATCACCGACTCAATGGATATGGGTCTGGGTAGACTCTGGTAGTTGGTGATGGACAGGGAAGCCTGGCGTGCTGTGGTTCATGAGGTCGCAAAGAGCTGGACATGACTGAGTGACTGAACTGAACTGATACCATGACCCTCTATAGGAATATTCATAGTTTCAATATTATTATTTCCTCAAATGAATCTGTAAGTTTAATATAATTATACTAAAAATCCCAGTAGCATGTTTTTATATTGACGAAATGACTTTAGGACCAGTTCAAAGGACAAATGCACACTAAAAGTCAAGGATCTCCTGATAGGGAAGGATAAGAATGGACTTCATCCTATCAATTATTTAAACATAAAACCACATCAGTTAAAAATTCAGCCATTGCTCATTTATACACATGGATCAAGGAAGATCCATTCCTACACAGAATAGCAAGCTCAGAAATATCAAAATATATAATATTTTATATATGTTAAAGAGGGTATTATACTATTACTTCCCTAAATTTATTTTATTATTTAAAGTGATAAAGAATCCATCTGCCAATGCAGGAAATGTAAGAGATGTAGGTTTGATCCCTGGGGAAGATCCCATGGAGTATGAAATGGTAACCCACTCCAGTATTCTTGCCTGGAAAATTCCATGGACAGAGGAGCCTGATGGGCTACAGTCCATGAGGTCACAAAGTTAGACATGACTGAACACGTACACACAAAGAAGGTATTTTAATATCTTGTGGAAAGAATGAATTATATACTAAATGATGTCAGGAAAACTAATGATTTTTTTTTAAATCAATCCCTCTTCTCATTTCTTTGACCTAAGTAAATTTCAAAATATTAAAAAATATAAATATAAATGGCATATCACAATAATTAACTATACAATTTAAAATGTTTACTATCTATATACAAAATACCTTTTCTGACTCCAGTTATATCTATGCTAGTAGTTTTCACCATTTCCTAATATGCCTCTTACATTTTCATCTTCATATTTCATATTTCTGTCTCTGTGCTCAGTCTTCATATCTTCTCCAGAACCATCCAACAGTTCTGCAACACGCCTTTTTATTGTTATTTGTAATTCTCCCTTTTATTTTTTGTTTGTCATAACTTAGGACAATAATACTATCAACAATAAGAATGAGGAGGAGTTGTGGGGAAGAGACAAGAGACTTTTAGAGGCTTGAATTCTCAGTAAATGATACCCAGCAGGACTTTGTGGGGCTCCTGGGCACAAAACTATTTCTGTGTCCCTCATTTTTTGACTACAGGAAATATGCTTCATTCAGCCTCCCTGACCTTCCCTGAGTTCCAAAGAGCAGGTTCAAACAGATGCGAATTAGGGAAGGGAGGGGATGCAGAGGCTGGGGAGGAGTCTTCAGAAGAAAAGAACAGCCTTGGGGCAGGGTCTTGGTCCCCTCTCAAAGAATACACACACAAAAAATTATCTTTGAGCTGTTTGCAGAGAATGAACCCCTCACAAAGTGGGAGAAGTTAACTGTGTGCTGCCCACGAGCACTAGACCCCAGTCTGGCTGGAATCAGAACACTGATGATGCCGATGCCCACACACCTCATCACCAACCAGTCAAAATAATGTCCAAGAGCTGAACCATTACTCTTTGAACCATTACTATAAAACTTCTTACTCTCCCCTTCAGATGGGGACACACAGTTTTGAGGGCATTTGCCCACTGTGGCCCCCTTTGCCTGGCAAAACAATAAAACTGTTTACTTCACTCCAAACTCTTGTCTCTGAGATTTAATTAGGTGTTGGGTTACAGAGGCTGGATTCAGCTTCATAACCTCATCAGGGAATAGGAGATTGTTCAAAACACCAAGAGGTCAAGTGTATTTCACTGTCTTTGGTGACAGGCCCTATTTCACCATCTAAATAACACGGCTATCATTAGAGACTTGCTCAAAGGCTCTGCTGAAATTCATATGTACTTAATTCACAGCACTACACTGACTAAGAGTAGTTTTTACATGAATTTGTCATGTTGAGGACTATCTGTTTAGAAGTCTTATTTGATACAGAATTTAATACTGGTCTCAGCAATAAGGAAGATATCTAGAAAGAAAAGAATATCAGCAATTAATTTTACTTTAAGTCAGGACTAATGAAAACTATGCCATTTTTATTCTCTGCTCATGTAAGAAACAAAGGAAGGATATTTAAAAGTTCACTAATTAAAGGGCAAACAGCTTATAGTCCCCTCTTTAAAACCATAGAATCAGAGTTTTCATGTCACTAACACTTATATATTATGCAGATAAAATATTAAGAAAGTAGAAGAAGCTGACTCAAAAGAATATATGGATCTTATAAAAATCCAGAGAAACGTATCAATGTTTTTGAACACACAGGAAAATGCCTAAAGGCAAACCAGGTGGTAGTAAATTATTTTTGGAAAAAAAAAGAATATAAGTTGCAAGGAAGTGGCCATTTACTGCCAAAGGGTCAAGTCAAAATAATATGGAATGTTTCCATGTGTGTTTTAATGATTTACTAGTTAAAGTAAGGCCAAGTGCTCTTCTCAAAAATTGCTCCTGGAAAAAAAAAATGCTCCTGGGAATATTACATATTTAATTTAGTCCAGTTGAGAAAGGTTATAGCATGCAGTCCTCAATTTGAGTGACTACATGCACTCATAAAATTCTGTTTTGGCTCAAAGTGAGGAACAGTTTTGATTGCAAGTGATTCAGTTAAAACACTTTCCTTAGTGAAAACAAAATGATCAACTTCTTGAAATCTGAAGCAGCTGATTGGGGGACAGAAACGTTGCTGCTGGTTTTGGGGATGATGTCAACCAATCAGCAGGGCTTCCTGAGAGCTGAGTGAGGGAGTAGTTCTCATACCAGCCCAGGGATCTGTGAAGGAGCATGTATACATGTATTCTTTAACACTTACACATAAAGAACTACAACCTTATTTTCTGGCTGAGCAACCACCATGAAAACTGTGACCAATAGCTATTATGTAGGTAAATGTGCATTTAGTTACATGTACATTAGGTGGGGAATTTAATCTGTGTAAATGATAACCAGAACATCCCTATTTAAATTACGTTAATAAAACATAATGCCATGTATGGAGGAGACTGCTATGGTTAAGGTTGAAAAGCCAATTGCCTACTAAATGCCATATGTTTATTGTAGCTCAAATTAATTTCTCACACCTCCATGAAGCTGTTCTGAAACAGCTATAGCAAAGACAATTTCCTTTAAGCAGAGAGTTGTCTAAATTAAAAGGTTGAAAGTTTTAGAAGAAAATAAGCTAGCATCTGGATTTTTAAACAATATACCAAATTTGTTCCTCTTTTAAAGCATATTATATTTGAACGAGGGAAGCACCTACTTTGCATAAAATTTTATAAAAACTACATTATCCTAAAGGCAGCCTGTTGCAAACAAGAATCACAGTGACCTCTAGTTTTTATTCTTTACAATTACCTAAATTTAAAAAATTTTTATGTTTTCTGACTTGTCCAGTTAATTCTTACTAAGAATTTCAAGTTTGCTTTGAAAGATAATAGATACTATGAGATGAGACAATCTATGAAAGCTAAAAATACTGGCATGTATGATGCTTTCAAACTGTCATAGGTCAATGACCTAAACTGAACTAAGTAAATCTTGTTTTAAGGCATCAGTACTTGAAAACACTAAATAATCCTGGACCCCTTCCCTGAAATGCAAAACAAACACTTCAAAAGCATTATTCTTTACTCCTGGGTATCAACGTGCTGATTTAATAAATGAAGAAATGGACCCAGGGTTCTAATAAAGAATTGCTAATTGGTTGCTAGTTCTTGTTTTGTAATCGGTCTTTATGTCTAAGTGTCTTTACACATAAGGACACTGTGAGAGTGACTGCTCACTTGTGCTTGCTTTTACACTCACAACAAGGGAAGAGTATCTTAATTTACCTACTTAAAATATAACTGTAATACATAGTGGAACAATTATGTAAACTTGTTCTGTATTTTTCAAGTCTTCCATAAGTGTGTTATCATGCTTTCATAATTTATAAAAATAAAAAAAATTTTAGAAGTAAGGGAAGAGTAAAAATACTCACATTGCTCTTATCCAACAATCAACCAACTAGCATCCAACATAAAATCCTTGGTTCACAAAGGAGCAAACACTAGCTATTATGAAGGCAATCATTTTTCATGATTTTTTAATGGTAGAATAAAATGTGTTGGCCTAATCTGGAAACCAGAGTGAAGTCTATGTTGTTTTACTAAAAGTTCTCAGTGGAACTACCCTCTCCAGAATTATTTTCCATCTAGGATCAAAGTAAACAGTTGCCCTTAGGACCAATGGTATAATTTAGAAATCTCATCTCAGTTCTCTCAGGGATCTATAAGCAAAGCCCATGAATAAATAGCACATGCTAACATAACTACATCTACAAGCAATTCTGATTCAGGCATTGCCAACACACAACCCTGAAGTCATCATACCACTGATCTACTAAAGAAGTGATTCCTAGCCAGTGAGGATTCTCTCTGCCCCCTCTCCTTCAACATACACACATACACAAATCAGACACCATTTTACACATTCTTTCTGGTTCCATATACACTAATGAAATCCAGGTATCTATGTCCATGTCTGTCATACTGTAATATTCTTACTACAGCATTGTTTGGTTAATCCTAACCAATTCAGGACTGCTTTTTTATATTATTCAGAATCACAACTGTAGCCATACAAAGTCTGCTTACTGATCTAATATATACTCATCTGACAGATAAATAGAAAAAAGGATATAAATTTGATAAAAACCTATATATTGGCAGCAATCCAGGCATCATTTAATTTAGGACTCACCACAGGCTTAAACTATATTATTTTAGCACGTTTGCTTTCCTAGACACATAAATACTTTGCAAATAATGAAGACTGTGATATGTCTGTGTGTTTAATCTCAGGGTTATTTACAATGAAGTCAAATCTTAAAATTAACAAATGATTTAATAAAGTACATGGATTTTACAAATAAATGCCATTTTAATACAAACCTTTTTCCAAATGTAGCCCAAAACTTGAGATAACTGCAGTATAATGCTTAATGCTCCGTTTCTAGCTTCAGGTGACTTAAAATTGTGCTTATAAATATAGTAATAATATAAACATATAGACTCACGAAAGATAAATGTCAAAAAAACACAACTGGAAAGAAAAGAACTGCTTAGATGGAACATAGTCCCATATTTTGACCATTAAAATGTAGTAGAGATGATTTGGGCTTCCTTAATGGCTCAGCAGTGAAGAATTCACTTGCCAACGCAGGAGACACAGGTTTGATCCCTGGGTTGGGAAGATCCCCTGGAGAGGCAACCCATTCCAGTATTCTTGCCTGGAGAATTTCATGGACAGAGGAGCTTGGCTGGCTACAATCCATGGGGTCACAGGAGTCAGACACAACTTAGCAACTAAAACACCAACCACCACCACCATTTAATATGTGTTTGAGAGACCCAAGAGTTATGTTTTTCCCAAAAATATCCTCATTTGCCTTCTATGCTGCTCTGTATCAATCATAATTCACTCATAATTTGAAAAATCTTTATTGTGTATTTCAAACAGAAGCAAATGTAGTGGTGATTGCTAGCCCCAGTAATACAGGAGATTGGATTTTAATGCTCATATAGAAAAAGGAGGTAAGCCCTAGTCTCTATGAAGAGCAAGATGGCACTGAGACTCAAAGAAGTCCCAGAACCAGGGACTACACCTTTGGTGAAGGGATTAGCAAGAAAAAGTTTGCTCATTAGTGAAGAAGTTTAAAGAGAAAGATCCCTCTGCCAGAGTTCTGCATCTCATAAAGGTTTAAGTTCAAATTTTCACAACCTACATGGGCTAGAAACCCTCAAACTGGGAAAATAACAATAAATATTTGTCCTATGATGGTGATATCCTGGGAATCCTGGCAAAAGCAAAAATACTTTGGAGTAATACTTCCATTACCCCAAATCCTAGTATCACAGGATTTTCATGAGGGACCAGGAGATGGGGAAGACAAGACAAAATCCCATCACCATCAGTGAGAATTAGCAATAACACAGCAGAGAAATAAAAATCCAATAACCTAACAGACTAGCATCAGAAAGAATCTTTAAAGTACATGTATTTAAAGTTATGAATTCCCCTAAATTTTTAAAAGCCATAAGAAATAAATATCATGACAAAAGGTACATTAAAAAAAAGAATGAATTAGAACTTTCAGAAATAAAAGTTACTGAACTGAATAAAAAAGAAGTAAACAGCATTTAAAAAAATAAAAAGAAAAAACAGAAAAACAAGATACAAAGCAGTATAGAGATTTTTATATATATTATATATATGCATATGTAATATAGAGAGATTTATATATTATATATATATATATATATATATATATAGGTAATATAGAGAGATATAAAGAAATAGAAAAGATTAGAGGTTAAAGGGGCTTGCCAGGTGGTGCTAGTGGTAAAGAATCTGCCTACCAAGGCAGGAGATGCAAGAGATGCATGTTTGATCCCTGGGTCAGGAAGATCTCTTGCAGGAGAAAATGGCACCTCTCTTCAGTATTCTTGCCTGGAGAATCTCATGGGCAGAGGAGCCTGACAGGCTATAGTCCCTGGGGTTGCAAAGAGTTGGACACGACAGCATTAAAAGACTTGGAGGTTAGAGGTTAAAAGACTTGAAGAGTGTAATTAAGAGGTCCAACATGTATCCAATAGTAATTCTATAAGAAAGAGGCAAGTTAATTCACTGCCCCCACCTTGGCCTACCGTCACTGCTGTCTTTCCACAGGGCTCAAGGATTCTCTTCTGAACACTTTGAAGCAAGGCTGTAGTCCTATAGGTTGGTAGGGGAGCAGTGGAGATTCCCCCAAGAGATCCTGAGAGAGTTGCCATAATTTTCATCTGTTCCTCACCTTTCAGCAATGCTATGGTGCTGCCATAGTACTTTCATACAAAGGCCACATCTGATGAGCCACTTCTGACTTTTGTCTTGAGGGAGATGGAACAAGCAGTTTTCCTCTCCAGGCATTGTAAGAGAAGCAAGAAGTGAACCCAAAAGCTGTCTCCTGCAAGTTCGGTCCATCACTGTATCTGCTGGCCCTGGCTCCAGTCTACATCACCCAACCAACAGCTTTCAGATTCCCCAGGGAAAGCCCCCAGATTTTTTGTTAGTCACTCTGATCCAGGCTTGCTTCCATTTCTGTGGTTTGTATAGGTCTGAGTTTGAGGGAGGGAACTATCCACTTGTGCTCCTTCACCAAGTTTGAAAACTTGTAAGTTGCTATCTCTTATTTAATATTATTTTATATTCTGTTTGTTGCAGTGTTTTTAAATGCAGCTGTTACCCTGCTAAACATCCTTCTTTATTTCAAATGTGTTTCTGCAGGTTCTTCTGTCTTTTCTAGGTGAAAACCACATCAACTGAAAATTGTAATTGGGCTTCTTCAGTTACAATCTTTGCATCTTCTTTTGCCTGAGCTGTCGCAAATGGATGGGCTAGGACCCCATTACAACACTGAATGAGAATGAGCAGTCTTGTCTGGACATCATGACTAGGCAAGCCCTTGATATTCTGTACTACCAATAAGGGATAGGAAATTCCCTTTGATACCTATTTTGCTAAGTTTTTTTTAATCATTAATTATTGAATTTTATTAAATATATTTTCTTCCTCTACTGAGATGATTGTTTCATTTTTTAATGTGCTAATGTGGTGAATTACATTATTAGATGTTTCCAATGTTGAAACTACCTTGCATTCCTAAAATAACCCAACTTAGTCATGACATATTATGAATACTGTGGGTTGTTAGTTTCCTTGCTAATAACTTGTTTACAGTTTTCACATCTATATTCATGAGTGAGGTTGCCCCGTAATTTTCCTTTCATACACAGTCCTGATTTAGTAATGGGTAGCCAGGTTACACCTGCCACATAAAATGAGTTGCAGAATTTGGGGAGAATTTGTGAAAAATTAATCAGTCCCTGCCATGTTTGGTAGATCATCTGGACCTTGTGTTTGCAGTAGGAATTTTTGGATTTAATGATTCAACTATTTTTTTAATGGCTATAGAACCACTGATGGGTTTCTGACTCATTTTCGGTAATATTTTTCTAGCAGTTTTTCCATTTCACATAATTTTAAAACTTTTTGGCACTTGTAATTATTTGTAGTCTCCAATTTATTGCTTTTTTGTATCCTCTTTCTTCATCAGTCTTGCCAGAGGTTTGTAAATTTTGTTATTCTTTTTAAAAACACAATATATGGCTTTTGGCTACTACATTTTTTTCCTGTTTAATTCTGCTTTCTGTACTTATTTTCATCCTGCATCATCTAAGCTTACTCTGTTCTCTTATTAACATCTTAAGTTGGAGGCTTAAATCATTTTACTATTTCTCATTTACTATACATATTTAAGGTTATAAATGTTTCCCTATTATTTTAGCTGTGTGACACAAATTTTTATATATACAGCATTATAATTATGATTTGGTCTTATTTTATATCTACTATGATTTCTTCTTTCATGCACAAGCAATTTAGAGGTGCTATTAAATGTAAAAATCTAGTTCCTTTGCAACTTAATTCTACTGTGATAGGACAATGTGGTCTAGGAGATATCAATTCATTAATATTTGGTAAGACATTTTTAGTAATCTAATATGAGACAAATTCACATATATTTTTGAAGAACACAAAATACACTCTTCAGTTTGGAGTACAGATTATTATTTTTTTTTGCTTAGTTGATAAGCTATTTAAGGAATATTAGTTGTTGACATAATGCTTTATATATTTGAAGCTACGCTGTTAGCAGCATGCATCTAAAAATAAATCATATTTTCCTGCTGAGCTCACCTATCTATTAATTATTTATTAAAGGTAGTGAATTTATTCATATCTAGTAATACTTTTTACCTGAAAATATTCAGAGAGCCAATATTCAGAGAGCGAGATCAATCTTCTTGTCATTGGTGTTTCCATAGTATGTTTTTCCACCCTTTGACTTTCAAGGCTCAACAGCTTTTTGTGAGATAGATATGCTTTTCATGATTTACCTGGATGATTTTTTAAAATTCAATCTTACTCTTTGAACTGAAAAGATTAAAAGATTAGTCAATTTACATAAAGTTTTTGATACACATATATAGTCACATAGGAGTTCACAATCTTATGCTGTCCTTACTATTTTCCTGCATTTCTAATTCCTCCCCATCCCCCTTTCCCCTTTCTTCCTTAAAAACTGATTTTGGTATTTTTTTTCTTTCTACTTTTTGGCAAAACAAAATTTCTGTCTTAATCATTTAGTGGTCACTCTGGATAATAAAGGAAACATACTAAATCTTTCAAAGTTTAAAGTTAATCAATCTCCTTTAAAATTGTTTTCCACTTTTTTCGATGAAAATTGGATGCATTTAAGGTGTTCAATGGATTTGATATGCATGTACACTGCGAAATGATGACTACGATATCCTTCCTTCTCATAGACAATGCAACAATTCTAAAATATCCCAAGTTCAACCATACACAAATGGCAACCAACCATGCCACAATGCCACACAACCATGGCAAAAATGTCATTAATATTTTCCAATATTATCATTTTACCTGGATTTGAAGTACATAAATTACACATTATTATCATGGTTTTATACCATATTGTTCTATATTCACATATTTGCCATATCTTGCCATTTACTCTAAATGAATGGGAAGCCACTGCAGAGTTTTGTATGATGTCCAAAGAGATATGGTTATAGCTACCATCATCTCTCACCTGGATTCCTGCAACAGTCTCCGAACAGGGCTCTCATTAACCCTTGTGCCTATAGTCTTCTTTCAGTAAAGCACCCAACAAAATCTTTTACGTCTTATGTCAGATCATTCACCCTCCTGCTCAAAACTTGTAATGAGTTTCCATTTAGCTTACAATACTCTGTTGTAGAGAAATTCTGGGCTGGAGGAAGCACAGGCTGGAATCAAGATTGCTGGGAGAAATGTCAATAACCTCAGATATGCAGATGATATCACTCTTATAGAAGAAAGTAAAGAAGAACTAAAGAGCCTCTTGATGAAGGTGAAAGAGGAGAGTAAAAAAGTTGGCTTAAAGCTCACTATTCAGAAAACTAAGATCATGGCATCTGGTCCCATCACTTCATGGCAAATAGATGGAGAAACAGGGCTGATTTTATTTTTCTGGGTTCCAAAATCACAGGAGATGGTGAATGCAGCCGTGAAATTAAAAGATGCTTACTCCTTGGAAGGAAAGTTATGACCAACCTAGATAGCATATTAAAAAGCAGAGACATTACTTTGTCAACAAAGGTCCATCTAGTCAAGGCTATGGTTTTTCCAGTGGTCATGTATGGATGTGAGAGTTGGACTGTGAAGAAAGCTGAGCACCAAAGAATTGATGCTTTTGAACTGTGGTGTTGGAGAAGACTCTTGAGAGTCCCTTGGACTGTAAGGAGATCCAACCAGTCCATCATAAAGGAGATCAGTCTTGGGTGTTCACTGCAAGGACTGATGCTGAAGCTGAAACTCCAGTACTTTGGCCACCTGATACGAAGAGCTAACTCATTTGAAAAGACTCTGATGCTGGGAAAGATTGAGGGCAGGAGGAGAAGGGGACAACAGAGGATGAGATGGTAGGACAGCATCACCAACTCAATGGACATGGGTTTGTGTGAACTTTAGGAGTTGATGATGGACAGGGAGGCTTGGCGTGCTGCGGTTCATGGGGTTGCAAAGAGTCGGATACGACTGAACGACTGAACTGAACTGAACCCTGCTGTAGTTGTTACTTACTTGCTTAGCCATGTCTGATTCTTTGTGACCCTGTGGACTGTAGCCCACCAGGCTCCTTTGTCCATGGGATTTCCCAGGCAAGGATACTGGAGTGGGTTGTCATTTCCTCTTCCAGGGGATCTTCCTGACCCAGGGATCAAACCCAAGACTCCTGCATTGCAAGTGCATTCTTTACCACTGAGTTACCAGGGCTGACTTGCTGTATAATCCAACTCTTAACAATGTCCCACAAAACCCTATTTGATATTGTCTTACCACTCTTCCCTGGTGGCTCAGACGGTATAGGGTCTGCCTACAATGCGGGAGACCCAGGTTTGATCCCTGGGTCGGGAAGATCCCCTGGAGAAGGAAATGGCAACCCACTCCAGTATTCTTGCCTGGAGAATCCCATGAAGGAGGGGCCTGGTTGGCTGCTGTCCACGGGGGCACAAAGAGTCGGACACAACCGAGTGACTTCATTTCACTTCACTTCACTTACACCTCTAAGAGAAAGCCCCTAACTACCTACCTTGTTGGAAATTGTAATCCTTCTTCCCACAGCAGTCCCACTACCCCTTACCCTGTTGTAATTGTAATTCTTTTCATAGCACTTATCACTTCCTTAGACAGTCTAATTTAGTAAATTATTATTATATATCGTCTGTCTTCCCTACTAGGATGCAAACTCCACAAAGAGAGGGATCTCTGTTTTGTTCTCTGGCATCTCGAGTGCCCAGAGTGCCTGGCATGCAATAGGCATTTAATCAACATGTGTTAAATAAATAAATGTGAATGATTTTGTGGTACTCGACTATGAACAGAATGATGTGTCCAACATCCTCATAAGTACAGAACAATGTGCCTCCACTTCTCTTTCCTCTTCTCCAGGCTGAAACAAGGACCTAGAACTGGGAAGAAAATTGTATTCATACAAATAAGAACAGCGCTCCAGGAGATGGCAACATGGTATGATGAATAGAACCTGAACTTATCTGCAAAAGTGCTATTGCTTGCTTTTGGAGTCCATGAAGGTCATTATCAAGGAGACAATTAGAGTGCTGGTTCTTTTCCATTTGCCTCTTTAAATTCACTCTCTTTTCCGCACCACTCCCAGGATGCTGACCTTTGTGGATTATCAGCAAGGCCTCCTTGCCCTCTGGCTTCCAGGTAAGTCTGGTTAGAGGGAAGCACCAGCAGGAGATCAGAGAACAGAGAGAATCTGAAGTGTTCATTCCCCTGCCTCCTCTCAATGCAGTTCAGGAACTCACCTACCTTTGACCACAGACCATGTCAGGCCCGTTCACGGGCACAGTCATAGTTCTCACTGGGTTCTAGTAACAACTTCTTCCTCTCTCCCTTTAAGGCCCAGGGGTAGGGATGGTTTCCTGCTGTTACTAAGTATTTGACCATCCAACAATATTCCTTTAACCCTGCCTGCTGCTGCTGCTGCTTAGTCGCTTCAGTTGTCTCCAACTGTGTGTGACCCCATAGACGGCAGCCCACAAGGCTCCTGCGTCCCTGGAATTCTCCAGGCAAGAACACTGGAGTGGGTTGCCATTTTCTTCTCCAGTGCATGAAAGTGAAAAGTTAAAGTGAAGTCACTCAGTCATGTCTGACTCTTAGTGACCCCATGGACTGCACTCTGCCAGGCTCCTCTGTCCATGGGATTTTCCAGGCAAGAGTACTGGAGTGGGTTGTCATTGCCTTCTACGAACCCTGCCTAGTCCTCTGTAAATACTAACTTCCTCTTTAAAAAGCATACACAAAAATTCTTCAGTTATTCCTTGGGACATGTCACCTATGTCCTGCTGTGATCTTGATCAATATAAATAGAAAGAGCTCCAACACACACTTTCCACTCTTACATTTCTCTAACCATGAAGGTTTTCAGCCATATGTTCTAGTTCCCTCTACCACTACTCAAATATTCTTTTGAAAATAACTCTATAAATGCTTAGGATTTTCTGCCATACCATGGGGCATCTTGAGTGAGAAGAGAGTTTGAAGTTACTGGACACTTTTCAGCAGTCTAATTGTCATTATCTTTTGTAGTTATCCTTCAAATTTGAAGAGACATCATGGCTCTAATTGCAGCATGAAGAGAGCATTTTGGAGGCCCATTTTTCTTCTTCTTCTTTTTTTGCCAAGGAAATCAGATTGTAAATCAAGTCTTGGACCTCCTCCACTTCCTTGTAAAGTATTTTAACAATAGTTAATCTAATCTCTTCTCTGCTGAAATACTGCAGGCACCTAAGGCTGTCAGAATGCCACACAGAAAAAACATTGGTTAAGCATTCTACTCCCAGCAGTAGGAAAAATGTGGCATTTTCTAAGTAGGATCTTAGGATTATTCTACTTAACAGCTTATGCTATCATCACACAAAACATACAATTCCCTAGAATCATAGAATTTTAGACTTAGAAATATAGAGGTAACTGGTTCAGTTTTTATTTTTTATAGAAAGAATTTTTTCCCCTAAGATGTAGGAAGATAACCAGGCAGTCACTGATTAAGCAAACCACTTCAGTATTCTTGCCTTGAGAACTCCATGAATAGTATGAAAAGGCAAAATGATAGGATACTGAAAGGGGAATTCCCTGGGTCAGTAGGTGCACAATATGCTACTGGAGATCAGTGGAGAAATAACTCCAGAAAGAATGAAGGGATGGAGCCAAAGCAAAAACAATACCCAGTTGTGGATGGAACTGGTGATAGAAGCAAGGTCGGATGCTGTAAAAAGCAGTATTCCATAGGAACCTGGAATGTCAGGTCCATGAATCAAGGCAAATTGGAAGTGGTCAAACAGGAGATGGCAACAGTGAACATCGACATTCTAGGAATCAGCAAACTAAAATGGACTGGAATGGGTGAATTTAACTCAGATGACCATTATATCTACTACTGTGGGCAGGAATCCCTCAGAAGAAATGGAGTAGCCATCATGGTCAACAAAAGAGTCCAAAATGCAGAACTTGGATGCAATCTCAAAAACGACAGAATGATCTCTGTTTGTTTCCAAGGCAAACAATTCAATATCACGGTAATCCAAGCTTATACCCCAACCAGTAATGCTGAAGAAGCTGAAGTTGAATGGTTCTATGAAGACCTACAAGACCTTTTAAAACTAACACCCAAAAAAGATTTCCTTTTCATTATAGGGGACTGAAATGCAAAAGTAGGAAGTCAAGAAACACCTGGAGTAACAGGCAAATTTGGCCTTGGAGTATGGAATGAAGCAGGGAAAAGGCTAATAGAGTTTTGGCAAGATAACACACTGGTCATAACAAACACTCTCTTCCAAACAACACAAGAGAAGGCTCTACACATGGACATCACCAGATGGTCAACACCAAAATCAGATTGATTATATTCTTTGCAGCCAAAGATGGAGAAGCTCTATACAGTCAACAAAAACAAGACCGGGAGCTGACTGTGGCTCAGATCATGAACTCCTTATTGACAAATTCAGATGTAATTGAAGAAAGTGGAGAAAACCACTAGACCATTCAGGTATGACCTAAATCAAATCCCGTATGATTATACAGTGAAGTGAGAAATAGGTTTAAGGGACTAGATCTGATAGACAGAGTCCCTGATGAACTACAGACAGAGGTTCGTGACATTGTACAGGAGACAGGGATCAAGACCATCCCCTGGAAAAGAAGGGGGAAAAAAGGAAAGAAATGAAAAAGAAATGCAAAAAAGCAAATTGNCCATAGGAACCTGGAATGTCAGGTCCATGAATCAAGGCAAATTGGAAGTGGTCAAACAGGAGATGGCAACAGTGAACATCGACATTCTAGGAATCAGCAAACTAAAATGGACTGGAATGGGTGAATTTAACTCAGATGACCATTATATCTACTACTGTGGGCAGGAATCCCTCAGAAGAAATGGAGTAGCCATCATGGTCAACAAAAGAGTCCAAAATGCAGAACTTGGATGCAATCTCAAAAACGACAGAATGATCTCTGTTTGTTTCCAAGGCAAACAATTCAATATCACGGTAATCCAAGCTTATACCCCAACCAGTAATGCTGAAGAAGCTGAAGTTGAATGGTTCTATGAAGACCTACAAGACCTTTTAAAACTAACACCCAAAAAAGATTTCCTTTTCATTATAGGGGACTGAAATGCAAAAGTAGGAAGTCAAGAAACACCTGGAGTAACAGGCAAATTTGGCCTTGGAGTATGGAATGAAGCAGGGAAAAGGCTAATAGAGTTTTGGCAAGATAACACACTGGTCATAACAAACACTCTCTTCCAAACAACACAAGAGAAGGCTCTACACATGGACATCACCAGATGGTCAACACCAAAATCAGATTGATTATATTCTTTGCAGCCAAAGATGGAGAAGCTCTATACAGTCAACAAAAACAAGACCGGGAGCTGACTGTGGCTCAGATCATGAACTCCTTATTGACAAATTCAGATGTAATTGAAGAAAGTGGAGAAAACCACTAGACCATTCAGGTATGACCTAAATCAAATCCCGTATGATTATACAGTGAAGTGAGAAATAGGTTTAAGGGACTAGATCTGATAGACAGAGTCCCTGATGAACTACAGACAGAGGTTCGTGACATTGTACAGGAGACAGGGATCAAGACCATCCCCTGGAAAAGAAGGGGGAAAAAAGGAAAGAAATGAAAAAGAAATGCAAAAAAGCAAATTGACTGTCTGAGGAGGCCTTACAAATAGCTGTGAAAAGAAGAGAAGCAAAAAGCAAAGCAAAAAGGAAAGATATACCCATTTGAATGCAGAGTTCCAAAGAATAGAAAGAAGAGATAGCAAAGCCTTCCTCAGCAATCAATGCAAAGAAATAGAGGAAAACAACAGAATGGGTAAGACTAGAGATCTCTTCAAGAAAATTAGAGATACCAAGGGAACATTTCATGCAAAGATGGGCTCGATAAAGGACAGAAATGGTATGGACCTATAAGAAGCAGAAGATATTAAGAACAGATGGCAAGAATACACCAAAGAATTATACATAAAAGAGCTTCACGACCAATATAATCACGATGGTGTGATCACTCACCTAGAGCCAGACATCCTGGAATGTGAAGTTAAGTGGGCCTTAGAAAGCATCACTACAAACAAAGCTAGTGGAGGTGATGGAATTCCAGTTGAGCTATTTCAAATCCTGAAAGATGATGCTGTGAAAGTGCTGCACTCAGTATACCAGCAAATTTGGAAAACTCAGCAGTGGCCACAGGACTGGAAAAGGTCAGTTTTCATTCCAATCCCAAAGAAAGGCAATGCCAAAGAATGCTCAAACTACCGCACAATTGCACTCATCTCACACACTAGTAAAGTAATGCTCAAAATTCTCCAAGTCAGGCTCCAGCAATAGGTGAACCATTAACAGGAATGAAGCAGGGCAAAGGCTAATAGAGTTTTGACAAGAGAACGCACTGGTCATAACAAACACTCTCTTCCAACAACACAAGAGAAGACTCTATGCAAGGACATCACCAGATGGTGATGTCCTTCCAAATGTGAATTTCCAAATGTTCAAGCTGGTTCTAGAAAAGGCAGAGGAACCAGAAATCAAATTGCCAACATCCGCTGGATCATGGAAAAAGCAAGAGAGTTCCAGAAAAACATCTATTTCTGCTTTATTGACTATGCCAAAGCCTTTGTGTGGATCACAATAAACTGTGGAAAATTCTTCAAGAGAAGGGAATACCAGACCACCTGACCTGCCTCTTGAAAAACCTATATGCAGGTCAGGAAGCAACAGTTAGAACTGGACATGGAAAAACAGACTGGTTCCAAATAGGAAAAGGAGTATGTCCTTTGTCCCCTTGCTTATTTAACTTCTATGCAGAGTACATCATGAGAAACGCTAGGCTGGAGGAAGTACAAGCTGGAATCAAGATTGCCAGGAGAAATATCAATTACCTCAGATATGCAGATGACACCACCCTTATGGCAGAAAGTGAAGAGGAACTAAAAAGCCTCTTGATGAAAGTGAAAGAGGAGAGTGAAAAAGTTGGCTTAAAGCTCAACATTCAGAAAACTAAGATCATGGCATCTGGTCCCATCACTTCATGGCAAATAGATGGGGAAACAGTGGAAACAGTGTCAGACTTCATGTTTTTGGGCTCCAAAATCACTGCAGATGGTGATTGCAGCCATGAAATTAAAAGACGCTTCCTCCTTGGAAGGAAAGTTATGACCAACCTAGATAGCATACTCAAAAGCAGAGATATTACTTTGCCAACAAAGGTCTGTCTAGTCAAGGCTATGGTTTTTCCAGTGGTCATATATGGATGTGACAGTTGGACTGTGAAGAAAGCTGAGTGCCGAAGAATTGATGCTTTGTAGTGTGGTGTTGGAAAAGACTCTTGAGAGTCCCTTGGACTGCAAGGAGATCCATCCAGTCTATCCTAAAGGAAATCAGTCCTGAATGTTCATTGGAAGGACTGATGTTGAAGATGAAAATCCAGTACTTCGGCCACCTGATGTGAAGAACTGACTCACTGGAAAAGACCCTGATGCTGGGAAAGATTGAAGGTGGGAGGAGAAGGGGACGACAGAGGATGAGATGGCTGGATGGCATCACTGACTCAATGGACATGATTTTGAGTGAACTCCAGGAGTTGGTGATGGACAGGAAGGCTTGATGTGCTGTGATTCATGGGGTCGTAAAGAGTCGGACACGACTTAGCGATTGAACTGAACTGAACTGAAGGAACCCAATGTCAGCTTTTAAATATTCTTTTAAGTGTTTGTTATTAAAAATTTGTTTTATTACTTTAAATCAAAATCTTCACAACTAAAACATCCATAAATGAAAGCCAATAACACTCATAGGAGGAAAAAGAAATCTTTACCTCATTCATGTGTTTACTCTTTGCATTTCCAGGACTGAGCACAGTACTTGGCACATAATAGGCAATCAAAGTTATTGGAGAACTTAAATGAGCCAAATACTTAAAAGCCATTTATCAATATCTCCCCGAGTCTTCAGGACAATATGCCCAGTTCTCTCAATTTCCAATTGATGGCTTCTAAATACATTATAAGTGATTGCATTCATTTAGACAAATTCAATTTGTACATGAACATCTAAAAATGTGATAATCAGGATTAACAAATAGCTCCAGAAGTTGGTTGATAAGACAATGGTCAAATCAGTCTATTTTTTTTCCCTTTATTTAAGGGAATGTATTTCTGTTAATGGAATGTAAGTATGTGTTAGCATGTCTGATAAACCCACTATTGGCTCACACAGAAATTGCCCTTAATTAAAACAACCAGATTATTTATTTCTTAACTAACTTACTTTTCAGACTGTTGCAGACAATGAGAGTACAGGATGAATAAGACAAGTCAAACATGTACTGTTACAAATGTGCATTTTTTTTCAAAGCTTGAAATCATTATCATGATTAGTAAGAAGTACTATTAAAAATATGAAGCAGAGTAAAGAGTTAAAAGGGGATTAAAAAGAAGCCACAGTAAATTGAGGTTCAGGGAATACTTCTTTTAGGAGATGATATTTGAACAAACATCTGACATATATAAAGTAAGAAGCCATGCAAAGATTGGAGAGAGAGCTTCTGAGGCAAAGTATTGGGTTGGGTTGGCCAAGAAGCTTATTCTAGAACTCAAATGAATTTTTGGGCCAACCCAATAATGGCTCTGTTATATACCAAACATTTGAATACTTGAGAAATAAGAGGCCACTGCAGCCAGGAAAGAAAGAATAAGAGGAAGGATGGTAGGAGATGAGTTGTAGGAGATGAGTGGCCAGATCATGTAGGATTTTATGGTCAAGGGTTTGGATTTTATCTGAGGTATTATGGAAAGATACTCTAAGGTTGTGGGACAGAAAAATGTGATAGGATGGACACTAGGAAAAATTTCTCTGGCTCCTCTGTGGAGAGGAGATGAAGAATGGGACCAGAAAGACTGAATTGAAGGCTTCAGTGATAAAGAATGAGTATTAGGATTAGAATGTTAATCCAAGTACAGAGGTTTGGTATTCATCTCTATAGATTTTTTAAATTTTAGGATGCTTTTAAATTTCAAGAGAAATTGCAAAGACAGTACAGAGAGATCTCATATGCTCTAGACCCAGTTTCCCCTATTAACATCTTACACAAGTATGGTACTTTCATCACAACAAATGAAAGATACTGATACAGAAACATTCAGTTCAGTTCAGTCACTCAATTGTATCCGACTCTTTGCCACCCCACGGACTGCAGCACACCAGGCCTCCCTGTCCATCACCAACTCCCAGAGTTTACTCAAACGTGTGTCCATTGAGTTGGTGATGCCATCCAACCATCTAATCCTGTCGTCCCCTTCCCCTCCCACTTTAAATCTTTCCCAGCATCAGGGTCTTTTCAAATGAGTCAGTTCCTTGCCTCAGGTGGCCAAAGTATTGGAGCTTCAGCTTCACTATCAGTCCTTCCAATGAATATTCAGGACTGATTTCCTTTAGGATTGACTGGTTTGATCTCCTTGCAGTCCAAGGGACTCTCATACCACAGTTCAAAAGTATTAATACTTTGGCACTCAGATTTCTTTATGATCCAACTCTCATATACAGACATGACTATTGGAAAAGCCATAGCTTTGACTAGATGGACCTTTGTTGGCAAAGTAATGTCCCTGCTTTTTTTTTTAATTGTCTTAAGTTCCATGTCTGGGGGTGGTTTTTTTAATTTATTTTTTAATTGAAGGATAATTACTTTACAGAATTTTGGTGTTTTTTGTCAAACATCAACATGAATCAGACATAGGTGTATGTATGTCCCCTCCCTCTTGTACCTCAATCCTATCTCGTTCCCCATCCCACCCCTCTTGGTTGATACAGAGCCCCTGTTTGAGTTCTGCTTTTTAATATGCTGTCTAGGCTGGTCATAGCTTTTCTTCCAAGGAGCAAGCATCTTTTAATTTCATAGTTGCTGTCACCATCTGTGGTGATTTTGGAGCCCAAGAAAATAAAGTCTCTCATTGTTTCCATTGTTTCCCCATCTATTTGCCATGAAGTGATGGGACCAGATGCCTGATCTTAGTTTTCTGAATTTTGAGTTTTAAGCCAGGTTTTTCACTTGCTCTTTTACTTTCATCAAGAGGCTCTTTAGTTCCTCTTTGCTTTCCACCGTAAAGATGGTGTTATCTGCATATCTGAGGTTATTGATATTTTTCCTGGCAATCTTGATTCCAGCTTGTGCTTCATCCAGCCCAGCATTTCGCATGATGTACTCTGCATATAAGTTAAATAAGCAGGGTAACAAGATACAGAATTGACCTACTCCTTTTCCTATTTGGAACCAGTCCATTGTTTCATGTCCAGTTCTAACTGTTGCTTTTTGAACTGCATACAGACTTCTTAGGAGGCAGGTAAGGTGGTCTGGTATTTCCATCTCTTTCAGAATTTTCCACAGTTTGTTGTGATCCACACAGTCAAAGGTGTTAGCACAGTCAATGAAGCAGAAGTAGATGTTTTTCTGGAATTCTCTTGCTTTTTTGATGATCCAACAGATGTTGGCAATTTGATCTCTGGTTCCTCTGCCTTTTCTAAAGCCAGCTTGAACATCTGGAAGTTCTCGGTTCATGTACTGCTGAAGCCTTGCTTGGAGAATTTTGAACATTTCTTTGCTAGCATGTGAGATGAGTACAATTGTGTGGTAGTTTGAACATTCTTTGGCATTGCCTTTCTTCAGGATTGGAATGAAAACTGACCTTTTCCAATCCTGTGGCCACTGCTGAGTTTTCCAAATTTGCTGGGATATTGAGTGCAGCACTTTCACAACATCATGTTTTAGGATTTGAAATAGCTCAGGTGGAATTCCATCACCTCCACTAGCTTTGTTCGTAGTGATGCTTCCTAAGGCCCACTGACTTCACACTCCAGGATATCTGGCTCTAGGTGAGTGATCACACCATTGTGGCAGGATATTGAGTGCAGCACTTTCACAACATCATGTTTTAGGATTTGAAATAGCTCAGGTGGAATTCCATCACCTCCACTAGCTTTGTTCGTAGTGATGCTTCCTAAGGCCCACTGACTTCACACTCCAGGATATCTGGCTCTAGGTGAGTGATCACACCATTGTGGCTATCTGGGTCACTCTTTTTTGCATAGTTTTTCTGTGTATTCTTGCCACCTCTTCTTAATATTCTGCTTCTGTAAGATACATGCCATTTCTGTCCTTTATTGTGTCCATCTTTGCATGAAATGTTCCCTTGACTCTTTTGGGACCCCATGGACTATAGCCTGCCAGGCTCCACTGTCCACAGAATTCTCCAGGAATGAATAGTGGAGTGAGGAGGCATTCCTCTTCTCCAGGGGATCTTCCCAACCCAAGGGTTGAACCCAGGTCTCCTGCATTGCAGGCAGATTCTTTACCATCTGAGCCACCTGGAGTCATTACATATATCTGTAGGTATTTCAAAATCATCAGTATATATCTATATTAAGCTAAATGTAAGGTCATATAGATGTCCCCACATATAATCCATTACAACATAGTTCATTCTATGAGTAACTTTCGACACTTGCCTGTCTGTAACCTTTGCACCTTTATTTAAAAAATCACTTGATAATAACTCTCATTATACTTTCAACTGTTAATTTTGGCCCATCATTCCATCTAATCAAAAAAGTCTTATGCCTTCATTTTGTCAGGTAGTATATCATTTATCCCAAGATCAACAATAACTGAGCAAGTATATTCTCCAAGAAATACTTAACAAGCATGTTTGTGGACAGTGCTCAGAAGCATTCCACTAGAAACTTCCTCCAGGTAGGTGCTGATTTAAGAATCAAGGCTTTCATTTAGCTTCTTTACTGTTTTCCATAATTCTTCAAAATAAACAATGATGATATACAGTGTATGCATATTTTGACAGTTTCTCAGAGGTAATTCATCTGGACAAAGTTTAATTCATTTGAAATTGCAAAATACTCTGTAATTATCTTCTCTTACATCTGAGGTTTCAGTCTGCCCTAAATGGAGTTTTTGTTACCCTTTCCAACTTGCAATGGTATTGCGCCCTCTTTTCTCCACATCATAGATTATCATTATATCACCTTTCTAAAGTTCCCCTTTATTCATGTGGCATAGAAGATAACTAAACACATTGTGTAAACAAATAAACCCAGAGCATTTGTACCAGAGTATCAAAAGCCTGGAAATAAATCACATAAATATAGTCAATTGATCTTTGACATAGGAGCAAAGGCAATACAAAGGGGCAAAGATAGTTTCTACAATAAATAGTGCTGGAAAAACTGAACACTCACATACCAGAAAAAACTGTAGACCACAGACCTTACATCCTTCACAAAAATAACTCAAAATGGATCATAGAACTAAATGTAAAATGCAAAGCTATAAAACTACTAGAAGGTAACACAGAAGAAAGCCTAGATGATACTGGGTATTGGTATGACATTTTAGATACAACATCAAAGGCACAGGCCAAGACAGAAATAAATAATAAGCATAGACTTCATTAGAATTAAACAATTCTGCTCTGTGAAAGTCAATGTTAAAAGAAGATGACAAGCCACAGACCAGGAGAAAGTATTTGCAGAAGACAAATCTGATCAAGAACTGTTACACAAAATATAGAAACAACACTTGCAAGAAAACCACCTGCTCAAAAAATGAGTCAAAGACCTTAACAGACACTTCACTAAAGAAGACACACAGGTGGAAAGTAAACATATGAGAAGATGCTCCATAACACATGTCATCAGAGAATTATAAATTAAAACAACACCAAGATACCACTGAACACTTATTAAAATGGCCAAAATCTGGAACATTGACAACACCAAATGCTGGCACAAATGTGGAGCAATAGGAACCCTCATACAATGCTGCTGGAAATGCAAAATAATACGGGCATGTGGAAGACAGTTCTTACACAACTAACCATACTGTTAACATACAATCCAGCGGTAACACTCTTTGGTATGTCCCAAAAGAGTTGAAAGTTTTTGTCCACACAAAAAGCTGCACCCAGATGTTTAAAACAGCTTTATTCATAACTGCCCAAACTTGGAAGCAACCAAGATGTCTTTCAGTAGATGAACCGATAAACTGTAGTATATCCAGACAATGACATATTATTCAGTGCTAAAAAGAAATGAGCTATCAAGTCATGAGAAGACATGGAGGAAACTAAAATGCAGATTACTAAGTGAAAGGAGCCAATATGAGAAGGTTGTATCTTATACAATTCTAACTGTATGATATTCCAGAAAAGGCAAAACTATGAAGACTATGAAAAGATCAGTGGTTCCCAGGGGTGGTGGGAAGAGATGAATGTGATATTAAAATGGGTACATGGCATTATACATTTGTCCAAACCCATTGAATGTATACCACCAACAGTGAACTCTTGGGTAAACTATGGACTCCAGGTGATTATGATGTGTCAATACAGGTTCATCACTGGTTAATTAAAAAAATAAATAAATAAAAGGTATCCTGGTGATTGGCAGGTTGACAATGGTAGAATATTTGCAAATGCCAGCACAGGGGGTATATTGGAAGTCTCCTTACCTTACTTGCAATTTTCTGTAAACTTAAAAATGCACTAAAAAGTCTTTTAAAAAATCATTTTGTTGCTTGTGTTTCTGGGTTTAATCTTCCCTTTGAGATTATATTACTCATAAACTTGTCTTTGGTCATATATCCATTCTTTCACAGTCTAGAATATGTCTTTTTAAAATCTGAGCTCATCACTCTGAAAAAGAACACATGGCAATTAAATGCACTGTATGATTCTGTACTGGATCTTTTTTGCTATTAAAAACATTGGGACAACTGGTGAAACGTGAATGAGGTCTAAGCATTAGATGGTAGTAACACGTCACTGTTAATAGTGTTGATTTCATCATTTCAATGGTTGTATAGTAGATATGTAGGAGAATATCTTTGTCTTTAGGAAATCTGTATTTAAGCGTTCAGGAAGGATATAACATCATGCTGTCAATTACTCTCAAAGGATTCTAGAAAAAAAAAGCCTCTTTGTACTGAACTTGCAACTTTTCTGAAAGTTTGAGATTGTTTTATAATAAAAAGGTATTGATTTGTGTCAATGTGTGGCAGGGGCCACCACAGTGTTGTGAAGTGACTGTCCTCCAATTAAAATAAATAAATAAATAAATTTAAAATATATATATTGATGAACACAGTTTTTAAACATGCACTTAGGAAAAATTTAAGGGTATGAACATTAGCTTCTTAAAATATCCCTTCCCCCTTTTCTTCCCTGAAGGAAACATAATCATGAAATTGAAAATGCAGTTTTCAGAGCTTTGCAATGCCTTTGATCCATATTCCCCTTTCAAGTTTCTGTACAAGTTTTATGTTTTTTCCTTGTTTTTGGAAATCATCTTTCCTTGTCTAACCATGCTGACGAATTTTCAGACCCCACGTTCAATCTTGTAGCCTCAAATGCCCCATTCCCTATGTATCAGCAACTATCTCTGGACCACTAGTTAAACAAAAGCCCAGCATGGCACTCCCCTATCTCTTCACCACCTCCTGGGAAAGGAAATTATCAGAAGTAGGCAATATTTTTTGGATATTCTGGGCTTTTTATTTTTCCTTTTACCCTCACTCTTTCTTCCTTCCTCCTGACTGGAGCTTTCAGAAAAGCATATAGATGTGTGCCATATGCATATAGATGTGTCCCTTCCTAATTTAAAAGAACCTAGTTCTTGCCTGGAGAAGCCCATGAACAGAGGAGCCTGGCAGGCTACAGTCCATGGGATCACAAAGAATCGGACATGACTGAGGGATTGAGCAGTCAATGTATCATAAAAATTCCTACAGATTACATGATTGAGGAACTTGAAATTCAGAGGTCTACTTGAGACCAAGAAGGTGTGATGGGCAAGCCTGCTTAAGCCTCCGTGATCTTCCAATCAAAGGGCCTAGGATATTTCTGAGCAACAGATTTTCTGACACTTCCTGCTCACTCTGAGTAATTCTTCTCAGCAAGGAAAATGGTCACCACCACAGTATGTCCTATTCTTTGACTCCAGTTTCTGAATAGCTACTTCCTTTCAAACCTTAGGAAGAAGAATGAAGCCGTGACTACTAGCCTTCATGTTATCTGCCTCCCTCCCTTCTTCTCTCGATATATATGTATATTTTTTTCTCTATATATGTATATATATCATTTCTGGCTATTTATATTTTACTCATAATTTAGGAACCTAACTGGAGACCTTGTAATCATTTAATCTAAGAATTTATTTTCTGTCCTGTTATGTGAAAGAAAAAAAAAACCAACAAAACTTCAACTCCATGTCTCTCCTACTTTGAGTTTATTTTCTGTCATAGAAGAATCATTTTGATGTGTGTACTGAGAAGGGGAATAAGTTCCAAACACTGACAGCAAAATTGTGCCAAGAGGCTTTGACATTAGGCATTACACAACAATCCAGGTTGCATAAAACTTTCTGTTGAACACAGGAATTACATAGTCTTTCTTCTAGAAAGTGAAATTCCATTATACCAGGCCTATATGTAATGAGTGTTCCACAATAATAATAGATTAATGTATTAATCAAATTGTAAAGCCTTGGCCAGTGGCCTATACAGCCATTTCCCCCATGTTTCACATCATCCAACTTTAAAATCCATATGTATTTACTTTAAGGCCTTTAAAAAACCTATTGGTGATTTCTTTTATTTACTTTAAGGCCTTTAAAAAACCTATTGGTGATTTATTTTATCTGTAAGGTACACGGTGTTGGTATTTTTATCATACATGTAATGCACAGAATTAAGCAACCATGTTTCCAAGACAGTAAAGAGGAACAAATTAATAACAGTCAATTAAAACAAAAAGTAAACCACAATATGTTATAGTTTAACAGGTCTTGATGGGCAATGAGATAATGCAAAGATAGTCAGGCAATAAGCTGAAAGCAACCACTGTATAAAAGAGGCACTAACTAAATATTAATTCATAGAGAACTACCCTATTGATGCAAGCTGGGAAGAATTGCCTCTTGGGTGCTCTGTTATGAGATAGGGAAACGCTATCACATCTCTCAACCAAGCTCTATTTCCTGGAAGCCTGACTTTCAAAATAGTTCGATTACCTCTCATACTATTCACCAGCAAATGACAGTCTTTAACCCTTGCCATGCAATCACAGGATGTGAGAGTTGGATCATAAAGAAGGCTGAGCACTGAAGAATTGATGCTTTCTCATTGTCATTCTGGGAAAACTCTTGGGAGCCCCTTGGACTGCAAGGAGTTCAAACCAGTCAATCCTAAAGGAAATCAACCCTGAGTATTTACTGGAAGGACTGATGTTGAATGTTGAAGCTGAAGCTCCAATACTTTGGCTACCGGATGCAAAGAGCTGACTTGTTGGAAAAGACCCTGATGCTGGGAAAGATCAAGAGCAAGAGAAGGAGACAACAGAGGATGAGCTGGTTAGATAGTATCACTGACTCAACAGACATCAAGTTGAGCAAACTCTGAGAGATAGTGGAGGATACCCTGGTGTGCTGCAGCTTGTGGGGAGTCAGATATAAGTTAGAGGCTGAACAATAACAGCAGCAGCAACAACATGCTTTTTGAATATGAGGGAGCAATCTCATTGAGCCAGAACTCTAGATCTAAATTCAGGTTCTCTTTGCAGAGGCTGAACTGTTTATGATTTACCCTGGACCTGAGTTGGAAAAAATGTGCCCCATGCCTAAAGGAAATGGTGAGTTGACCATCCATTTCTTCTTCCTAGATACCCACCTAGACTGTTTCCTAGCTGTCCTTAGAGGTGGGTGCACCTTTGATTTTTTATCCAATAACAGGTAAGCAAATGAGACATTAGGCCACTTCTAAGCTTAGCTCATAAAAGCCATCCCATACATCATCTTTCCTGCTCTGTCCTTTTTCCTGCATGGCCTTGGAAGCTGAGAACAGAACATGATGGAAGCACAAGCATCAGCACCATCACGGAAGTTCAGCTGCCTGCTCATGAGCAGCACCATGAATGAGAAATACATTTTTATTGTGTTAAGGGACTGAGAGTGGGAGGTTTCCCTTCCAGCAGCTGGTATTACCTTACTGAATACACTACAGTTGTCATCATTATTTGCAGGGGCTCAGAGTAGAGGCATCCCTCATTACAGAGTTGTCAGAGTCACAATCTTACCAAGACTGAAACTGCCTGAGACTCACACAGTTAGGCAAGGCCAGAGCGAGAGAAAGTTTTGCTTGTGCTGGGAACCAATGAGGAAATAGAATTCTGCACCAAGGAAGGAGGCTTAGTGTGGGTCATCTGTCCTTTTCCACATCAGACACTCCAGCAGGTTCATGCTCCCAGCAGAGAATAAATGCTCTACTGAACGTTTACAACTAAGATGACAGATTTACTGGAATACACACACACACACACACACACACACACACACACTCTTTCCAATTTTTTCATTACTTCCTTTCACATGGTATCAAACTTTCATTCACTCACTCGACAAAATATTCATTAAGCAATTAGGAAATGGAAAATATTTCATCAGAAGTGACATGCAAACCATTGCCTCCAGCTGTTGAATCAATTTACTGAGAAAAGATGAGAGCTACAAAATTCTTGGGAGTGAACCCCAGGCAAAAACTAAATTTTATAAAGGAGACTGAAATTTTGATATTTTGACTAAATGACAGACTCTGTCAAATAATATTCTGTTTTTGAATGAGAAAATATTCTGACTGTATTCACAATCAACATACAATATGGAAAGAGAGTTCTTCATTTTGGGTAGAAATGGACATCTGGGCCCAACATGACTGGAATAATCAATAAATATTAGCATTTGTCAGTAAGTACTCGGTCTATGTAACCAACACAAATCTAGGAAAGTTTTCCCCATATTGCACCAGAGCAACAAAATAGCACTTAGCACAGACATACAGGAAGCTTCAAGGAAAGATATAATCTAACTGGACTTTGAATTACAGGTCTATGTAGACAGAGCAAAGTGAGGACAGTATTTCAAGAAGACAGTGAAATTCCATGATACCAAATTGGTGGAAGAATCAGGAGGGCAGGTCTCTATAAAAAAAATAGTACTGTTCTTGGTTTGTACAAAGGGAGCCTGTTAGAGATAGTCCATATCTGTTCCCTCCTCTTGTATCATATATGCTTGGTTCTTGCCTCCCTGAACACTTTCTGTTGAACTACACTGATAGCAGCCACCATCTTTTGTTAATTTTTATCCCCAGCATTTAGCTAGAATAAGCACAAGCCCAGTAAATGCTATTTGGATGGGACGGATGGATGGATGGATGACAAATATTTGTGGCCAGGCATAAGCACTCTCCTCCCCCCAACCAAGCAGCACAAACAACAAGTAAACACAGAAATACTCTTCAGTGTGGTCCAGCCCCGATATGAAAACAGCTACATTGTTAGCATCTTCTTAAATTCAGAAAGGACCTATTCCATTATTGAGCCAGATATACCTATCTTTTCTCCTACACTAAGTATTTCCAGGTTCTTTCTCTGAGATCACCATTGTTGACTAAAACATAATCTCATCCATTAGGGCTCTCTTATTCTAATCATACAACTATTTTAAAATCTAACTTCTGAGAACTATACACCTAATATAGGTAAGTAATTCATCTTATTATAAATTACCTGTAGATAGCAGGCCCAGTTCAATAAATGGGCTTCAAAAAATATATATTATTTTAGTAATCAGGGTATTTGTTATGAGAATTTGTCAGAGTTGCCCCAGCCAAATTATCCTTGATACCTGCTATTTCAGACATGAAAATGATCTCCAGGCACAATTCTGGAGAATCCATTAGGGTTCTAAAGTAGTTATCATGGTATTAAAACTCTCCAAAAATGATAAATTCTGCCATTTGCCTCAGATCCAAAAAGAGAATCTGGAGATGTTTTAAACATGATTTTTAGCCCTAACTACATTAGGAAGAAAAAACTGCTCAACTTTAACTATTTAATCAAAGTTATTTTTAGGTTTCTTCCAAAACTGAAGCAGAGGAAGACAGAGCCTAAACTTTTGTCACCGGAATGCATTGTACAACGTGTTTTAGGTTTAGAGATTTGTTTCTATATTAGAGTTTCTAAATTGAATAAACTCCAGAGAAGTACAGAAACATTCAAGTACTGTCTTTTTCCATATAAGAAAAAAATTAAATAGCTTCATGGATATATTAAAAGGAATAGCCTTGCTTCCCTAGAGCTTTCTGGTAAAAATCCATTTTTATGAATTCAGTTGACTTAAAAGAAAGAAATCTTACGAACATTACATTTCATTTCTACAATTTCTGTTACTTATGCTACACATATAAATTACTTTTACTAGGTTTAACTGATGTTTATATAATTTTTAATTTTTTTTTTAATTTGAGCGATTAGTTAACACATTTCCACAGATCAGCTTGATGCTTTGCACTTTAATGTTTGTACATCATTCTTTGTATTATTGGACAGAGATTTTGTCATTCCAACACTAGTTGGCATTTTTATCCAACTAGTACACAATTTAATTCTTTCTTAACTTGAGGTTTTCATCTGTTTTTGTTCCCCAAAATATATATATCAAGTCAAAGTATCATGACTCTTGTAATAGATTGCCAGGCTCTTCCCCACAGACAAAAATCAGTGTAAAGTGCAGGTGGCAATGCCTACCACATTTAATCAAATCTAAGATACCATCAGTTGTAAAGCACACCATTGTTTTCTATAGGACTTAGAAAGTAAAAAAAAAAAAAAGTTGCCAATTCCATGGTGACTCACTGTTACAAAGACATTTATCATAGAAGACATTCTTATTTCAAGAAATTAAAATGTTAAGAGATGTGCATCTTACTATCATTTAAAAGCAGGATTTTTTCAGTGCTCTACTAATACTGATTATATCAACATTTTTCTTCTGATAGTTTAAATTTAATGTCTATATGATGTTCCTGAAGTGTTTAAATTTGCATTCTAATTACTACTAAAGCTGAGAATTTCTATTTCCATGGGATGATTTTCTCATATTCAAATTGGCTCCTCATATCCATTTATTAGCAGGAAGAGAATTTTATGAATGGTTATCCATATTAAGAGAATTTACCAGGTATGTTGGATACATACTGTTCTGCTTCTTTTCCTTTGCAGCTGCTGTCTTACATTTTTAAGAGTGAAAACTACTTAGTTTATATATTTAAGTTGTTCTGTAATCAAAATCTCCGTTTCTTCAATAATCAGAAATGCATGTCTGAATAGTATTAAGATATGACAAGGAATTTTCTACCTTTATATGTATTATTTTACATTAATCCTTCATTCCAAATAGAAAATACTGTAATGTACAGTCTGAGATTTGGCATGTGTTTTTGTTGATGAGTCCCTATATTGCCTTCCAGTTTTCCCAACCAGATATGTTAACTTTGTGTTCTTTTTCCCATAGCTCAGTTGCTTCTAGCTTTTCAAATATATATATTTCTTACAAGTTACAGAAGTACATAAATTATATGGTTGATATGTGGCTTATGATGCATATCACAATCTCATACAATAACAAAAGCTCTTTGAGAGAAAGCAGAAATTCCCCATTTTGCAAATGAAAAACATGAATTCATAAATACTAAGTAAAATGCCCAAAGTTAACACCAACAATGCACCACAGAGCCATGACAAGAACCATGCTTCTTGTCCTGATTCAGAATCTTTCGAATACCCCATCCTAATAAATATAGTGATTTGAGTATTTTTCAGGAAGCTCTATTCCACTCTTTCAATAGTTTTATAGCTAAGTCGGTACCAATCAGTTCTCATATGTGTCTAGTTAGAATACATTCTGAAGTTTGAACAAATTCATTAAATCTGATGGAGACCACTCACCATCATTACATTTTTAAATGTTTATTAGTATTATTAGAGATGTATTCTTCCAGATGAAAATCACTACTTTCAACATGTATTAATAAACCTACAAAGGTATTAGATTACATTAAATCTATAAAATAGACTAGAGAAACTACCATCTCCATTTTAGTTAAGATGTATCACCTTATTTGTACATCTTTCTTCATCTCCCATAATTTTAATTATATCCTGTAATAAATTCCATGTGCCCTGAATTATATTAACACAAAATTATTTTAAAGTTATTGTGACTAGATTCTGTATTCATTGCATCTTCCATCTGTCTTTCATTAATATATCAGTGTGAAATGTTGTGAATTCATTTTACAGTAAATTACATTTACTGAGACTTTCCTACACCAGCTTACTGCTTCGTAATTTCTTTTGTCTGCTAAGACAGTCTTAGCAGATAATTGGCTCCTTTTAAAAAATAGGACATATTTTCTATCCCTTTTTAGATGTAACGTTATGTTTTTTGGACGGTTATTTCAAAAAGCAACTTCAAAATTTTCTGTTTTTAAGGCAATAATTCCTCTGTTTTCTGTTATTCTTTAGTTTTAAATAAATTATATGGATATTTGATTTTTAGTTTAAGTTAATACTTTCTTATATGACATCTTGGCATCTCTGAAGTGATGTAATAAACTATAAAGATAGACCATAAAAAATACCTGGGTTCATTCATGTATTCACTCAACAAACTTTTGTTGAGATCTGTTGTCAGCCCTGGTAAAGATACATTGGTGAACAAAGCACATGAAGTTATTGCTTTCATCAAACCTGATTTTCACTAGGATGGTAACTAATAAGTTCAAATAGAAAATTATTCTAACTATAAAATTATTCTATAACATAGTCTGTATCCTTAAACTATACTGAAGAGCTCTAGATACATAGTAGGGAAGAGAACTTTAACAATGGGTCTGTAACTTGATTCCTTCTTCCTTGGGGGCCATCTCTAAATCCATTTTGATCTCAACCAATATATATATAAAATATAAAAATTTACTAGCTATAAAACAAAGTAAACTCTTCCAGTACTTGTATAAGGAGTCCATTTCCCAGGGTATATGTGATCTGTTTGGATTGTTTATTGAAAATAACTCTGCAGTTTATGGACAAATGAGCCAAGGGGAGAATGGAAGCCAGTTACCTAGGCACTTTGGCTACATGGGTAGTAAGGTCTAAAAATGAGAGATTCCTGAACTGAGTGGATCTTCTGATCTAACTTTCACTACTCACAGATTCCTCCTTTTCCCCAGCACAAACATTCTGATATGGAAAGGGGATTAGGAAGCCAAAGCTCATGGATTTGGGCATCCTGGATAGCAATTGGATTTGCCAAGGCTCTTTTCACATATTCTTTGCTAATTACTGGCAAATTATAGTTCTGGGTAAGATTTCTGCTTGCATGAATCTGATTGACCACAGAGCCCTGAATGTAGCCCTAAGTGAAGTGTGTCATTCTGGACTTTTCCCATCCCCTTTCTGCAGATTGAGCCCCATCTGGTTCCTAATCAAAGCAATACTAACCAATTCAGTTCAACAGACACAAATCCAGTGTCTGGGCACGTGTCAGACACTGACTCAGCACTGAAAACACAAGGGCAAATCAATTCTATTTCTGGCCTTCCTTCAGTTATGGTCCATTGAGTCAGGAGATTCAGGCCCTTGAAAGCTAGAGAAGGAAATCTGTCTTGCTGACATGAGTCTGGTATGAGGTGTGCCTCAGATGAATGCGTGTAGCCCACTCACTCGGTAAACTAAAGTTTTCGGTTGAAATTCAATCCTCCCACCACCAATGTCTCCACCATTCACGTAACTGAGATTCTGGCAACATTTATGTCTCTGGACTCTCTTCCTTAATGAAAGAGGAATATTATCCAGGGCTGGAGATCTTTTACTGGCCTTTCAGAAGCTGTCAATAGCCCGAGAACACCCCTGGGAACCTCCTACAGTGAGTTCCTATACCAACCACGTGCTGTGTCTTGCCTGCAGGCATGGTCTGGCTATAGGGTCTGCTCTACCTGCCCCCGAGGCAGCCCCAAAGAGTAGCATTACAAGACAGACTTCAACCAGTGAGGGATGAGAGTTGCTGGATAAATACCCCAGCTTCCTTCCAGCTTGGTAGGAGCATCGATTCTAAAGGACGTTCCTCCTGTTCTCTCAGAGCACCCTACCCAACCAGAGCAGCAGTTCAATTGACTACAGGCTTCCCATTTTATTGAATTTATTCCTTCCCTTCATTTTCTCAGTCTCTTACCATACTTCTTGGGATCATCTCCCAAATAAATTATGTGTACATGCAGCCTCATCTCAGGATCTGTCTTGGAAGAATTCAAACTAAGACAATAGAATTTTTTTGCAATTTTCTTAGCTGTGATCATCGTCTTTCTCCAGGGTTACACTCCATTCCAAGCCCCTTAGGCAACACCCAAAGATCTGCTAAAAGTGAGGACAAAGAGACCAGTTATAATGTCCTGTGTTCCTCTCAATAGATTAGTTAAGTGAGGTGTTTATATCAGACTCTTATCTCACAGATTCTGTAGGTACTACACATTAGACAAATGATTAACAGATGTCAAAACCATTTCTAAAGCCAGATGAATTTGCCCCAATACCTCTCTGCAAGTTCCCCACAACTCACTACACAAAAAGGAGACCCATATTATTAGCATTTTTAGCAGTATGTTGTTTATATGGGTCAATTCTTTGTCTCTTTCACATAATAATTTTGAGGGTACAGACCATTTTGTATTTAGTGCCTGACACAAAGAGGCATTCAAAAAAGTTTCGGTATAAATGAATAAATAGCCAATATCTCACTAGATACAGCCAAACAGACAGTCCATTTGGCTTTTCAAACTCAGCATATTAAAAACTGAATTCAACATTTCTCACCCAACTTTCTGCTCTCTGTTTTTACTTCATATCTCACAGATTATCACTGTTTTTATCTTATTGATACGTGTTGAAACAGTTTCTATAATGTGGAAATTATTCCTTAATGATTTGGTAGAACTTGTATACAAACACTATGAATCTGGTGGCTGTTTTAGGGGTAGAACTTTGACAAATTCTTCAGTTCTTTTCTATGGCATTACACTAGAATTAAGATATTTTTATATTTTTATCTGTGATATTACTAACTTATGCTTTCAATTAATTGAACCAACAATACAAATATATTTTGTGAAGTTTGATCATAAAGCATCTACTGATTATCAAACCTTTCATAGCTTCTTTCATTTATTGAAGCATAAGCTTCCTTTTTTATTCTTTGTTCATATTTATTTTTGTGTGTTTTAGCCTAATTTTTAAAATTAATATATATTCAAAGAGAAAGGAATAAATCTACTTACAGTTTTGACTGAAACCATTAATTTTCATGTTACATTTCATTTTTTGTTAGTAGTGTACTAGATTTTCTTCCTGATTGACACATTATTTAGAAAATACTCTTATTTCTATGTGGATGCCTGATCTTAAGACATAATTTTTTTTACTTATCTTAAAATGTGATAGATTAGCTCAGCATCTCTGTGTCCACACCTCTCATTATTTTCCATAAGAAAAGTTATGTAGACTTTAAAAAATACATTTTCTACTCAATAACACAAAATTTTCTTCCTTTTCAGACTGGTAAATAACATAATTTCTAGTTTGAGTCTTTTTTTTAGGTTTGTTCTATTCTGATGTAAACGTGGAAACCAACTATGGGTTTCCAGGATTAGACAGGAAGGTCTGAGGTCCAGGATTAGACAGGAAGGTCTGAGGTCCAGGATTAGACAGAAGGGGTAATGTCACCATGAGGTGGATTTCTGGGTATAGCGTCAAGTGACA
Organism: Aepyceros melampus; assembly: GCA_006408695.1. Classification (NCBI taxonomy): domain Eukaryota; kingdom Metazoa; phylum Chordata; class Mammalia; order Artiodactyla; family Bovidae; genus Aepyceros; species Aepyceros melampus. The sequence goes on along the minus strand of SJXQ01006356.1, from coordinate 241,406 downwards.
ATACAGCGGCTAAAAAAATGTCAAGGTCAAAGAGGAAAGGGAAATGTGAGCAGGATGGAACTCTGATGACCATCTGTCCATATAGGAGCAAAGTTTTTTATTTTGTTTTTTTTAGACACTATTTATTTTGTAATCTTCACTGTTTATATAACTTAAAAAACACTTCAACTTGAAGAAAAATGTGTTTTTGTATTATTCACTGTGTAAGGATTCTGGATTCTGCTGTTTCACTGTAAGTTCTAACAAAGTTATATGGAATATTTGTGAGGTTTTTTTTTCTATACCATCAAAATGCACTGCCAGAAAAGATTATACAGTCAAAACACACTTTCTTGGAGGGAGGAGACAAATTGTTTAAAATTTTTCATTATAATTTGTGAGCAACAAACCTGTTTGTATAGTTTTTTTTCAATAAAAAATACCTATTTTGAAAAAAATATAATATGGTATGATAGCTGTTTCGACATTAGGGTTTGGGTTGTTTAATTTATCTTTTATTGTGGTGATCAATTTGTTTGGAAAATTTACCTTCTTTAATACCAAAATAACAACTCCTGTTGTATATTCTGCATTAATAGAATAGGTCTCACATGATCTAATTATTTGTAAATGCATGTTAGTTTTATATGTCTTGTTTTGATTCAATGTCTAATATAGTTGTTGACCTTTCTTGTTCACATTTAATGTTATGATTGATTTTTATATTATTCTCTATCACTCTGGGTTCATTTTTTATATTTTTATTGACTTGCTCTTTGAATTAACCTGTTTCTGTAGATGACTTCACAATCCTTAGCCTCAGTCAGAAGATAATTTCATTTAGTTTTCTATATCCTTATATCCACTAACATTTGTCTAAGGCTTTACATTTCATAAAATACTTTTATGGGGCATTACTTACTGTATGCATGTTAATTATTTCCAATATTCGCTATGGGAATATCAACTGCCATTCCCAATACTTGTCCTGTCTTACGTTTGCATCTGAGTAAGTAGGAAACATCACTAATGTGGGTGGGTCTTATCCAATCAACTGAAGATCTGTATAGAACAAAAAGGCTGAGTAAGACAAAACTTGGGGCTTCCCTAGTAACTCAGCTGGTAAAGAATCTGCCTGCAATGCAGTGGACCCCAGTTCGATTTCTGAGTCAGGAAGATCTGCTGGAGAAGGGAGAGGCTACCCACTCCAGTGTTCTTGGGCTTCTCTAATGGCTCAGCTGGTAAAGAATCTGCCCGCAATGTGGAAGAACTGGGTTTGATCCCTGGGTTGGGAAGATGCCTTGGACAAGTGAAAACCAAGTTTACCAATCAGTCAGTCTCTCCCATCAGGAAGCTTCCATAAGCCTCTTATCATGATCCATCAGAGGGCAGACAGAATAAAAACCACAGTCATAGAAAACTAATCAAACTGATCACGTGGACCACAGCCTCCTGTAACTCAAAGAAACTATGAGCCATGCCCTGTAGGGCCACCCAAGACGGACAGGTCATAGCAGAGAGTTCTGATGAGGTGTGGTCCACTGGAGAAGAGAATGGCAAACCACTTCAGTATTCTTGCCTTGAGAACCCCATGAACAGATGAAAAGGCAAAAAGATATGACACGGAAAGATGAACTCCCCAGGTTAGTAGGTGCCCAATATGCTACTGGAGAAGAGCAGAGAAATAACTCCAGAAAGAATAAAGAGATGGAGCCACAGTGAAAACAACGCCCAGTTGTGGATGTGACTGGTGATAGATGTAAAGTCCAATGCTATAAGAACAATATTGCATAGAAACCTGGAACATTAGGTCCACAATTCAAGGTAAATTGGAGGTGGTAAAACAGAAGATGGCAAGAGTGAACATCAACATTTTAGGAATCAGTGAACTACAATTGTCGCGAATGGGTGAATTTAATTCAGATGACCATTATATCTACTACTGTGGGCAAGAATCCCTTAGAAGAAATGGACTAGTCCTCATAGTCAACAAAAGAGTCCAAAATGAAGTACTTGGGTGCAGTCTCAAAAATTACAGTATGATCTCTGTTTCCAAGGCAAACCATTCAAATATCACAGTAATCCAAGTCTATGCCCCAACCACTTATGCCAAAGAAGCTAAAGTTGAAAGGTTCTATGAAGACCTACAAGACCTTCTAAAACTAACACCAAAAAAGATGTCCTTTTCATCATAGGGGACTACAATGCAAAAGTAGGAAGTCAAGAGATACCTGGAGTAACAGGCAAATTTGGCCTTGGAGTACAGAATGAAGCAGGGCAGAGGCTAACAGAGTTTGGCCAAGAGAACACACTGGTCATAGCAAACACCCTCTTCCAACAATACAAGAGACAACTCTACATATGGACATCACCAGATGGTCAATACCAAAATCAGATTGATTATATTCTCTGCAAAGAATATAATGGAGAAGCTCTATATAGACAGCAAAAACAAGACCATGAACTGACTGTGGCTCAGATCATGAACTCCTTGTTGCAAAATTCAGACTTAAATTTAATAAAGTAGGGGAAACCACAAGACCATTCAGTTATGACCTATATCAAACCCCCTATGATTATACAGTGGAAGTGACAAATAGACTCAAGATATTGGATTTGATGACAGAATGCCTGAAGAAATATGGACAGAGGTTTGTGACACTGTACAGGAGGCAGGGATCAAGACCATCCCCAATAAAAAGAAATGCAAAAAAGCAAAATGATTGCCTGAGGAAGCCTTACAAATATCTGAGAAAAGAAGAGAAGCTAAAGGCAAAAGAGAAAAGCAAAGATAAATCCACATTAATGCAGAGTTCAAAATAATAAGAGGAGAAAATAAAGCCTTCCTCAGTGATCAATGCAAAGAAATAGAGGAAAACAACAGAATGGGAAAGACTAGAGATCTCTTCAAGAAAACTAGAGATTCCAAGGGAACATTTCATACAAAGATGGGCACAATAAAGGACAGAAATGGCATGGATCTAACAGAAGCAGAAGATATTAAGAAGACGTGGCAAGAATACACAGAACTACACAAAAGACATCTTAATGACCCAGATAACCATGATGCTGTGATCACTCACCTAGAGCCAGACATCCTGGAATATGAAGTCAAGTGGGCCTTAGAGAGCATCACTACAAACAAAGCTGGTGGAGGTGATGGAATTCCAGCTGAGCTATTTCAAATCCTAAAACATGATGTTGTGAAAGTGCTGCACTCAATATCCCAGCAAATTGGGAAAACTCAGCAGTGGTCACAGGACTGGAACAGGTCAGTTTTCATTCCAATCCCAAAGAAAGGCAAAGCCAAAGAATGCTCAAACTACCACATGATTGCACTCATATCACACACTAGCAAAGTAATGCTCAAAATTCTCCAAGCCAGGCTTCAACAGTATGTGAACCATGAACTTCCAGGAGTTCAAGTTGGATTTAGAAAAGGCAGAGGAACTAGAGATCAAATTACCAACATCTGTTGGATCACAAAAAAGCAAGAGAGTTCCATCTACTTCTGCTTTATTGACTACACCAAAGCCTTTGACTGTGTGGATCACAACAAATTGGAAAATTCTGAAAGAGATGGGAATACCAGACCACCTTACCTGCCTCCTGAGAAATCTGTATGCAGATCAAGAAGCAACAGTAGAACCAGAAATGGAAAACAGATTGGTTCCAAACTGGGAAAGGAGTATGTCAAGACTGTATATTGTCACCCTGTTTACTTAACTCGCATGCAGAGTACATCATGCAAAATGCCGGGCTGGTTTAAGCACAAGCTGAAATCAAGATTTCCAGGAGAAATATCAATAATCTCAAATATGCAGGTGACACCATGCTTATGGCAGGAAGCAAAGAAGAACTAAAGAGCCTCTTGATGAAAGTGAAAGAGAAGAGTTGAAAAAGCTGGCTTAAAACTCAACAATCAAAACACAAAATCATGGCATCCAGTTCTGCCACTTCATGGCAAATAGATGGAGAAAAAAGGAAAACAGTGAGAAACTTTGTTGCATTGGGCTCCAAAAGCACTTCAGATGGTGACTGCAGCCATGAAATTAAAAGATGCCTGCTCTTTGAAAAAAAAGGTAGTGACAAACCTAGACAACATATTAAAAAGCAGACACATTGCTATACTGACAAAGGTCTGTCTAGTCAAAGCTATGGTTTCTCCAGTAGTCATGTATGGATGTGAGAGTTGGACCATAAAGAAAGCTGGGTGCCAATGAATTGCTTTTGAACTGTGGTATTGGAGAAGACTCTTGAGAGTCTCTTGGACTTCAAGGAGATCAAACCAGTCCATGCTAAGGGAAACCAGCCCTGAATATTCATTGGAAGGACTGTTGCTGAAGCTGAAACTCCAATATTTTGGCCACCTGATGGAAAGAACTGAGTCACTGGAAAAGACCTTGATCCTGGAAAAACTGATGGCAGGAGGAGAAGGGGACAACAGAGGATGAGATGTTTGGATGGCATCACTAACTTGATGGATATGAGTTTGAGCAAGCTCCGGGAGTTGGTGATGGACAGGGAAGCCTGGTGTGCTGCAGTGCATGGGGTTACAAAGAGTCAGACACGATGTAGCAACTGAACTGAACTGAAGATGAAACTCCTCCTGCATGACTGCTCAGAACCAGGACACGGATTCTCTCCTGCCTTTGGAATTGAACTAAACATCTCTTTCTGGGTCTCAATTCTGCCAGCATTCGGACTGAACAATATCATCAACTCTTCTTGCCAATGGCATATCTTGGGATTTGTCAGCTTCCATAACTGTGTGATCCAATTCCTTCCTTGTTATCAATCTCTCTATATATTTTTTTCATTCTCGAACTAATACAGCACTCAAGTAAAAATTACTTTTTCTCAGACAATCCTGAATTAATTGGGTTATTGTTGAGATTGATGTCTGCCATATTGTTTAAACATCAGAACAGGCTCAAATGCTGTCCATTCTTTTAGCAATAATAGCAGAGCTTCTTCCCAGACCTCATATTGCAGGTGGATTCTTTACCATCTGAGACACCAGGGAGGCCCCCTTTCCTAGATCTTAACTGAGTATTTCTTGCTGTTTCTCCTTCAGGAGAAAAGGCAGTCTGTGTTCTAAGGAAGATTCTATTATATTCCTAAAGGCTATTAATAAATTCTTCTCAGTTGTTGTGTCCTTTATTCTTAAAATCTCCACTTTCTTCATCCTCTCCTTACAGGTCTTAACTTTGTTTAAAAATGAACCCTCTCTATACATCTGTGTCTCTTTTGCTGTGTTGGGGCTGGTGCACTGGGATGACCCAGAGAGATGGTATGGGGAGGGAGAGGGGAGGGGAGTTCAGGATTGGGAACACATGTACACCCATGGCAAATTCATGTTGACGTATGGCAAAACCAATACAATATTGTAAAGTAAATAAATAAACAAAATAAAATCTGAAAAAAAGAGAACCCTCTCAATGCCTTTTGTATCCTTTACGTTGTATAAGTAGCAAATTGCATAGCACTCAACTAAGCATACTGTAATAGAAGGATATCTCCCAATATTGTGGTCAGGTTTTTACTTTTATGACTGAGATATTATTTCTGGGTTTCCTTACATCTACAGAGAAGTGCCCTGCTTTCTCTCTTTCTGTCTGGGCTTATTTTTTTCCTTCCCTGATTATCCTTCCTCCAACTTGTCTATTGTATCAGTTTTACTTTGTATTTTCAAAAAACTTTTATTGGAGTATAGTTGCTTTATAATGCTGTGCTAGTTTCTACTGTACAGCAAAGTGAATCAGCTATATGTATGTACATATTCCCATCTTTGGATTTCCTCTCCATTTAGGTCGCCAGAGAGCACTGAGTAGGGTTCCCTGTGCTATACAATAGGTTCTCATTAGTTATTTGCTTTATACATAGTATCAATAGTGTGTATGTAGCAATCCCAAACTACTAGTAATTCTACAAACTACTAATTCATGTTAATCCCACACTTTCTTTCTTGGTACCAGCTTCACTTTAAATTCTGATATTTGTGTCTGTACATGCAAGCTCACCCATTATTATAGTCATCCACTGAATGTGTAAATAATCCAATGGAGTGAAACTGGTTAGATGTAGTTGGAAGAGAACTGGCCAATGTGTAGAGTTACCTATAGACTTTGCAAAGATTTGAGAGGGTTCTCCCTCTCATCCTCCCTTTAAGCTTTTTTCTGTTGCTGTTTTAAGAAACATTCTCGACTCCATCACGTCACATATGAGGATATCAAACCACTTATCCCCAAACTTACAATTAAAGGATATCACTTAACAATTCTTCTAGGGAATAACAGTGCATTAATATGTCCCACAGGAGGTGGTGACCAAAATCATCCCCAAGAAAATGCAAGAAGGCAAAGTGGTTGTCTGAAGAGGCCTTACACATAGCTGAGAAAAGAAGTGAAAGGCAAGAGAGAAAGGAAAGGATACACCCAACTGAATGCAGAGTTTGAAAGAATAGCAAGGAGAGATAAAATGTCTTCTTAAGTGAACAATGTAAAGAAATAGAAATGTTGGAGAGTGTGTGGAGAAAAAGGATGGGAGGGAGGTTCAGAAGGGAGGGGATATATGTATACCTATGGCAGATTCATGTTGAGGTTTGACAGAAAACAACAAAATTCTGTAAAGCAATTATCCTTCAATAAACAGATAAATCAATTAAAAAAAAAAAGAAATAGAGGAAAATACTAGAATAGGAAAGATTGAGTTCTCGTCAAGAAAATTGGAGATACCAAGGGAACATTTCATGCAAAGATGGGCACAATAAAGGACAGATATGGTATGAACCTAACAGAAGCAGAAGATATTAAGAAGAGGTGCCAAGAATGCACAGAAGATTGTACAGAAAAGGTCTTAATGACCCGGATAACCATGATGGTGTGATCATTCACCTAGAGCTAGACATCTTGGAGAGTGAAGTCAAGTGGGCCTGAGGAAGCATCATTACAAACAAAGCTAGTGGGGATGATGGAATTCCACCTGAGGTATTTAAAATCCCCAAAGATGATTCTGTTAAACTGCTTCACTCAATATGCCAACAAATTTGGAAAACTCAGCAGTGGCCACAGAACTGGGAAAGGTCAGTTTTCATTCCAGTCCATAAGAAAGGCAATGCCAAACAATATTCAAATTACTGTGCAATTGCACTGACTTAATATGTTAGCAAGATTATGTTCAAAATCCTCCAAGCAAGGCTTCAACAGTACATAAACCAAGAACTTTCAGATGTGCAATCTGGAAATGAGAGGAACCAGAGATCAAATTGCCAGCGTCTAACTGGATCATAGAAAAAGCAAGGGAATTTCAAAAAAAATCTACTTCTGCTTCACTGACTATGCTAAAGTTTTTTTTACTGTGTGGATCACAACAAACTGTGGGGAATTCTTAAAGAGATGGGAATACCATACCACCTTAACTATCTGCTGAGAAACCTGTATGTAGGACCAGAAGCAACAGTTAGAAACAGACACAGAATAAGAGACTAGCTCAAAATTGGGAAAGGAGTATGTCAAGGCTATTGTCTCCCTGCTTATTTAACGTGTATGCAGAGTACATTATGCGAAATGCTGGGCTGAATGACTCACAAGTTGGAATCAAGACTGCCGGGAGAAATATCAATAACGTGAGAAATGCAGATGATACCACTTTAATGGCAGAAACTAAAGAACCTCTTGATGAAGGTGAAAGAAGGGAGTGAAAAAGCTGCCCTAAAACTTAACATTCAAAAAACTAGGATCATGGCATCTGGTCCCATTACTTCATGGCAAATAGATGGGGAGAAACTGGAAGCAGTGTCAGATTTTATTTTGGGGGGGGTTCCAAAATCACTGCAGATGGTGACTGCAGCTACAAAATTAAAAGATGCTTGCTCCTTGGAAGAAAAGCTATGACAAACCTAGACAGCATACTAAAAAGCAGAGACATCACTTTGCTGACAAAGTTCTGTATAATCAAAGCTATGATTTTTCCAGTAGTCATGTATGGCTGTGAAAGTTGGACCATAAAGAAGGCTGAGCACCAAAGAATTGATGTTTTCAAATTGTGGGGGTGGAGAAAACTCTTGAGAGTCTCTTAGACTGCAAGGAGATCAAATGAGTCAATTCTAAAGGAAATCAACACTGAATATTCATTTTGTGGTCTAATGCTGAAGCTAAAGCTCCAATCCTTTGGCCACTTGATGTGTACAGATGACTCACTGGAAAAGACCCTGATGCTGGGAAAGAATGAAGGCAAAAGGAGAATGGGGTGACGAGGAAGAGATGTTTAGATAGCATCACCGACTCAATGAACATAAATTTCAGCATATTCCAGGAGATCATGAAGGACAGTGATGGCTGGCATGCTGTGGTCCATGGGGCTGAAAAAGCTGGACATGGCTTAGCAACTGAATAACAAAAACGCTGTACTTAACCTTGATTGGCTGACTCCTATCCTGTACTTAGTCTTGACTGACTCCTAGCCTGTACATTGTCCTGATTGGCTGACTCCTAGCCTGTACATTGTCCTGATTGGCTGACTCCTAGCCTGTATTTTGCCCTGAGTGGCTAACTTCTAGTCTGTCTTTGCTCTGAATGGCCAAATCCTAGCCTCTACGTGGCTCTGTTTGGCTGAGTTCTAGCCTGCATGTTGCCCTGATTGGCTGACTCCTACCCTGTATTTTGCTGTGATTGGCTGAATCCTAGTCCATACTTTGCCCTGATTGGATGACTCCAAGCTTGTACTTTGTCCTGGCCATCTTACTGCTAGTCGTACTTTAATTGAATAAAGTAGAAAAAACACTAGGCCATTCAGATATGACCTAAGTCAAATCCCTTATGATTATACAGTAGAGGTGATGAATAGATTCAAGGGATTAGATCTAGTAGACAGAGTGCCTAAAGAACTATGGACAAAAGTTTGTAACACTGTACAGGAGGCAGTGATCAAAACCACCCCAAAGAAAAATAACTTCAAGAATGCAAAGTGGTAGTCTGAGGAGGCTTTACAAATAACTGAGGAATGAAGAAAAGTGAAAAGCAAGGGAGAACAGGAAAGATATATCCACTTAAAGCAGGATTCCAGAGAAGAGCAAGGAGAGATAAGAAGGCCTTCTTCAATGAACAATGCAAGTAAGTAGAGTAAAACAACATAATGGGAAAGATGAGAGATTTCTTCAAGAAAATTGGATAGCAAGGGAACATTTCATGCAAGGATGGCCATGATAAAGGACAGAAATGGTGAGGACCTACCAGAAGCAGAAGAGATTAAGAAGAGGTAACAAGAATACACAGAACTATACAAAAAAATGTTTTCATGACTGGGATAACCACAATGGTGTGGTCACTCACCTAGATCCAGACACCCTGGAATGTGAAGTTGAGTGGGCCTGAGAAAGCATCACTACAAACAAAGCTAGTGGAGGTGATGGAATTTCAGCTGGGCTATTTCAAATCCTAAAAGATGATGCTATTAAAGTGCTGCACTCAATATGCCAACAAATTTGGAAAATTCAACAGTGGCCACAAGATTGGAAAAGGTCAGTTTTCTTTCCAGTTCCAAAGAAGGGCAGTGCCAAAGAATGTTCAAACTACTAAACAGTTTCTCTCATTTCTCATGCTAGCAAGGTTATGCTCAAAATCCTTTGAGGTAGGCTTCAGCAGTACATGAGCCAAGACCTTTCAGATGTACAGGCTGGATTTAGAAAAGGCAGAGGAACCAGAGATCAAATTGCCGACATCCACTGGATCACAGAGAAAGCAAGGAAATTTCACAAAAATACCTACAACTGCTTACTGACTATGCTAAAGCCTTTGACTGCTTTGACTGTGTGGATAACAACAAACTGTGGAAAATTCTTCAAGAGATGGGAATACCAGACCACCTGATCTGTCTCCTGAGAAAGCTGTATGCAGGACAAGAAGCAACAGTTAGAAACGGACATGGAACAATGGACTAGCTCAGTATTGGGAAAAGAGTACATCAAGGCTATATATTGTCACCCTGCTTATTTAACTTGTATGCAGAGTACATTATGCAAAATGCTGGGCTGGATGACTCACAAGCTAAAATCATAACTGCAGGGAGAAACATTAACCTCAGACATGCACATGATACCTCTTTAATGACAGAAAGCAAAGAGGAACAAAAGAGCCTCTTAATGAAGGTGAAAAAAGAGAATGAAAAAGCTGACTTGAAATTCAAAATTCAAAAAACAAAGATCATGTCATTGATGGGGAAAATGTAAAACCAGTGACAGATTTTATTGGGCTCTAAATATCACTGTGAATGATAACTGCAGCCATGAAATTAAAAGATGCTTGCTCCTTGGAAGAAAAGCTATGACAAACCTAGACAGCATATTAAAAAGCAGAGATATCACTTTGCCAACAAAGTTCTGTACAGTCAAAGTTATGGGTTTTCCAGTAGTCATGTAGGGATGTGAGAGTTGGATCATAAAGAAGCCTGAGTGTTGAGGAATTGATGCTTTTGAATTGTGGTACTGGAGAAGATTCTCGGGAATCCCTTGGACAGCAAGATCAAGCCAGTCAATCCTAAAAGAAATCAACCCTGAATATTCCTTGGAAGGACTGATGTTGAAGGTCCAGTACTTTGGCCACCTGATGTGTACAGCTGACTCATTGGAAAAGACTGTTTCTGCGAAAGATTGAGGGCAGGAGGAGAAGGGGGTGAGAGAAGATGAGATGGTTGGATGGCATCACTGACTCAGTGGACGTGAGTTTGAGCAAACTCTGGGAGATAGTGAAGGACACGGAAGCCTGGCATGCTGAAGTTCACACAGTCACAAATATTTAGCATGACTTAGGGACTAAACAACAACAACAATCTGAAGCACCTTCTTCAGGAAAACAGATGCCAGTTCATAGTCATCTGCCATTTACAGTGTCACCTCCGTTTCTATGAGCTTTCCTTCAATCAACTGAAACTACTCTTTCAGCCTCTTTCATTTACCAAACCATCTCTCTGTCACAGAAAGAAATTAGGTTTGTGAGTGCTTGCTAAGTCGCTTCAGTCGTGTCTGACTCTGTGTGACCCCAGAGATGGCAGCCCACCAGGCTCCTCCGTCCCTGGGATTCTCCAGGCAAGAACACTGGAGTGGGTTGCCATTGCCTTCTCCATGTAAGTGCTTACTTGTTCAGAAGCTATATTAGTTTTGGATCAACATAGTCTATATTCCAGGGTACATACAATTTGATACTACAATAAAGCATCTGCTTATTCTGGCATATAAAAAAGCTAATTTATTGATTTCAGTTTTCCTCTTAATACTGGCACTGCCTATATTCATCTATATTCGTATACTTTATGAGTTCTCCAAATTATACTAAGCCTTGAGCCCACTTATTGTAGGCAGAAAAGAAAAGTACTTCTCTAATCTGACTCCAGGTTTCCTATATTGCTAAGCAGATGAGCTTAAAGAACTGGAGAAAGGGCTGTTGTCGTTGATATCAACAGCTAGTTCTGCACTATAATTCTTAAAGGTTTGTGGTTTTTTTTTTTTTTTTCTAAAACAGGCAGCTATTTCAGCCAATGTTTCCTTAATGGAAGAATTCACAACAAAAAGTGTGTGTTCATCATGCATGTTATCTTAAAGCTGCAGTCCTTTTTCAGTGGCAAAGGAATTTCGGATTTTGTTTTTATTCCTTCTTGATTTTAGAAAAATAATGTGTACTTGGTAAAAAAAAATAATCTGATGGAATTATTATGAAGAACAACAATCCTGTACACACTAAAATCAGTCCAGCTCTTCAGAAGCAAACTATTTGTGATAGATTGAATTTTTACTTTTTCTGGTAGTTATCTTCCCAAATTTATATAAATTTCATGTCTATCCTCCTTCCAATTCAGGGTAGTATTATTTCTAGTCATCTTGGTAGTCCATATCATTCTAAGTTTAAAATGGTTTTCTCTTTGATTTCTCCCTCCATTGTCTCCTATCTTCTACAGTACCAAAGAGAAATCTGATGCAAATCTGATTCTATAATTTTTGGCAGGTAAGCTCCAACCTCTGCCCTCAAAGCTTTTATGGTCTTTTATCAGTTGTGCCCTGACATTGCATAACACGTCCACCTCTGTCTTTTTCTATTCCTTCACTCCAGAATTCCTTGGATTCCTTCAGTAAACATTTCCTTTTTCAGCTTAAGGAAATGTACTTCTAGTATGTATTCAATGATTTCTTCCCCTTTGTTTTCCATTATCCTTCTCAAACTCCTCTTAGCCAATGTGAGTGAGTGAGTGAGTGAAGCCGCTCACTCGTGTCCTACTCTTTGCGATCCCGTGGACTGCAGCCTACCAGGCTTCTCCATCCATGGGATTCCTTTGTGTCATTTTTTTCTCTCATATTTTCTACAAATTTTCTATTCTCAGAGTTTCCTTGACTTCATGTTCTAAAACTTCTATGAAAAATTACATTCTGGTAATTTTATGTTTAATTCCCAAGAGCTCACTCTTTAATTTTCTTTGCCATATTTTCCTGTTCTTGTGTGATAGTATCTTCTCATCATTTGTAAGATACCTATTTTTGTTGTGTTATTCTATCTCAAAAACTACCACTTACTTCTAGGGTCATTGGTCTTTTTATCTCCTATCTGTTGCTCTTTTTGTTACATGTCTGGTGGTCTTTGGTTAAACTTTCATAACTAAAATCAATAGCCGCTCTACATGTAGATCTTATCTTGCTAGACTTCTCCTTAGATAAACAACTCTTTGACATAATTGGGGCTTACTAATGGGTAGAGTTTATTTTACAAGGCTCTGAAATTCAACAATGAGGATACCAGCACCTACCACAGTAATCCTACTTCCTCCCAGGAAATTTATACATTTTCCTTAAATAAAACCTTTCAAGTCTTCGTGGTTTGTTCATATGATTTTCTTTGGTTTGTTTTCATTTTTGCCTCAGAGTGAAATGCTGGGTGACCTACTTTCTGCCTACTGTGCATTCTGAAGGGAGGGATTGGATTATGAGGAGCCAATTACTCTGCACGTAATGTTTCATGTAATCATCTCCTGCAGTCTTGTCCCACATTTAAAATTACCCTTCTAACTTCCATTGTCCACTGTTGCTGGCAACTTTGAGCCTGACGCTGTCCAGCAATCATCTGAGAGAATAATACAGATCTTCTCTATTAATACATATCCTAGCCTGCTGTTTCCCATCTTATTTTATCCATTAACATCCATAAATCCTCTTCCTTGGATGTCATACATTTCCTTCTTCAAGAAATGAGATTCTCTTCCATATTTGGTATTTTTTAAAAAATATTTTTATTGCCTTCTCAGGACAGAGAGAAGAAAACCACAAGGACCTGGTCTGTCTTATTGAACCAGAAGCCAGAAAAGATTATTCTGCTGTTCCTTCGATAAATGAAATAGCATTTGTCTATACGAGTGATAGTCAAAGCACAATCCCTATAACATAGACATCGCCATCACCTAGAAACATTTCAGAAATGCCAGTTCTCTCATGCTAAGCCTACTGAATCAGAAACTCTGGGTGTGGAACCTGGCACTCTGCGTTTTCACAAGACCTCCAGATGATTCGCTGCATGATCTGCACTCAACACCTGCGATGTGCTTCCCTATGATTAAGGACGCCTATTTGCAGCTCCAGTGGCCAGGGCCTCTCAGATCCAGCATGATTCCCAACAGTTGCACCCTTCCTCCATCTTCAGTTAAAGGCCATTGATTCTCATATGAGTACTAAGACATCCCCCAAGTCCTGAGTGCAAAAAGCATTACAGCAGACAAGTCCAGCTGGGATATTGGAATCAGGTCTCAAGCTCTGTGATTCATCTTGTCTCAGCTCCCATATTAATATCCCATGCATTATGTGAACATCTGCCTTTATCCTTGCTTTGAGACCATTATAATATCTAAGGACCTCCAAGAGGCTGTCATAAATTCCACCACACTGACTCTGGGTATTTCTGGCATAAAATTCAGCAAATAGGCTGGAAACCCTGCTTGACTTTCTCATTTTGGATTCTCTATTACAGTGCTCAGCCCACTTGTCAGAACGCCTTAGATACTGTGTTTTCCTGCAGTACTGAAGTGTATCTTCTATTTGCATTTGTCCTTGGGTCTGACAACTCAGGCCTGATGGGGATCTAGTATGTAACCACAAAGGAGGAATCAACCAGTAACCCAATAACCTTGTTCGCATTTACTCTGCACCCTAATCAAAGATGCTGACTGGTCACCCACAAAATCGATTGGCAACTGACACAGGCAATTATATGTGACATGCCATTTTCAAAGTGTCAGTTGTGAGAACATTTAGACTGGATGTAAAGAGGAAAACTGCATTTGCTAGGTGACCTACAGAGCAGCCTGCTGGGGGAGACTAAATAAAGGGAGTACTGACCATTTGGTCCCAGGAAATGACACCTTGGCTTCCCTCATAGGAGTTTCTCTGATTTGCTTTGATGGAGGCCATCCTTCTCCATCTGCAGTGATCTCAGCAGGGATCCACACAGTGTAACACAAACTGTGATGAGCAATCAACTCATGCCAGCAAGACAAAGGTAAAGAGCTTGAGAGATGAGGAAAGGAAACCTATGAGAAAACTTGTAGGCTTCTTGGAACCTAGCAAAACTATGACCCAAATGCTGATTTCACTTGACTGACCCCTCCCATCTTGGATCCCAAACAGTAGAGGTGACTTCTTGATCAAATCATATTTTGGTCCTGGTTGTATTTATAGACCAAACAAATAAAATGAATTTCTAATTCTAGGGCATGCAGTTTTCTAAATCAATTAATAGTATAATAAACATTATGGATAAAAATCCTTGACTCATTTTGTATAATTTATAATTTATTTTGTATAATTTATTACTAAAGTGATAGATGAACAATTGAAAGAATGTTTTTGCAAATACATTTACAAATGGAATTATGGAATTTTTTGAGAATTCACACAATCAAGCTTTGCTAAAACAATTAACATCAGTAACAGAGTAAGGTGCCAGAAAAAAAAATAATGAGAGAGAGGGGGATAATATACCATTCAGCATGATGAATTTTTGTCAAGGTGACAATGGCCTAGAGAAATCTGGTATGTGGAATAAATATGGTAAGTAGTAATGCTTAAATAAAAATAAAAACAGTAATTTATTGAATGACTTATTCTTATAAGGTATTGTGCTAGGTACTTGGGAGTTATAAAAGTGAATATATTTTTATTTTGAATGAGATCATTGAGCTCTTTCTGATGAAAAATATATGGACACATGGAAAAGAATCCATAAAGCATTGTGGGCTCTCATTGTGTAGTACACAACTCCCTTTGCCCCCATGCATAATTTCCTCAAAACTCATCAATACAAAGAGAGTCATGTGAATGTGATGAGTGTAGTGTAAAATATTTTTCATTGCACCTCACCTGACCATCCAGTTAATACTTCCAATCATTTGCATTTTTCATTGTCTGCAATAACATTAGAAAAAAAATAGAAGATTGCACACTAGTAGATATCTCCTTGTTTTTTTGTATTCTTAGTATTTGGTATATGGAAATTGAAGGAACTTAAATAAAACCATTTTAATTCTGGATGCTAATTTTTGTTGCTACACTTATGAGAAAACACAGCTAATCATTGTAAATACAGCAATGTATAGATCTTCAATCCCCCAAGGTATTGAGCATTTCATAGGATTTGTATAACAAAGTACAAAGGGTCACTATGAACCATTGTATAAGCTGTGCACTATGCAAATCTAGAACACAGCACCTACCTAGTCTAGGATATGAATGGGGAGCCTTTGGTCTAGAGTATGAATGTGAAGCCTTTAGAATTGCCCATTTCTGCACTCCTGAAAGCTGCGTAACTTCCAAGAGGTAATTTAGAGTCACATGTATGTGATCTTAACAGAATGCCTGGCCACTACATTATATGCATCCTATGCCTGAAAAGGCATCAAATGGCATTGTTTTCATTCTATCAAATATTACCATAACTTGCTGCTGTTCAAACGCCAATGCCCCATTAGAAACATTCAATATTTTAGTCTCTCACCCTCCAGCTACCTATCATGCATGATGGGTTCAAAAGTGCCACGTGACTCAAATGGTATGCTTGGCTTAACTCTAGTATAGTTAGAGACACTGGAACTATCACTATTTCGTGAAAACAGACAACCATATTTATAACCATACTCTACTTCATGCCTGGAAGGAAGAAAACACAATGTGCAGTATGATGAAGAAGAGGATGCCCTTCATAAACACCATCTCATATTCCAGGAAAACATAAAAGCACACTCCAGAAATTTCCAGGAAATAGATGCAAAGTATGCCATACACATACTGAAGGCGAGTTTGGTGAAGATCACCTCTTAAATTTGTTTCCCATGACTAGTAGAACTGTTTTATCATCTCTCAGTCCCTGTCCTCTTTTGACAGTCAACTTCTGATTGATGATGAGAGGAGTGTTAGCACAGAGGCAAAACACAGTTCAATCCCTATCTTTTCCTTGATTCCTGAAGTGGCATTTAAAGCCAGTATTCCAATTACAAGCAGGAGTCAGAGAGCTGGAAGATCATTCCAAGTAGGCTTGAGAAGATTGATTTTACTTCTATTCTTTGGTAAGAGAGCAATCCAGTAGTTATCTGTTCTTCTCAGCAAGAAACATAATCCACTATGCCAGTAAAAGCCTTCAAAACATGGTCATCTCCATGGAACATGCCAGGGGAAATGACACAGGTCATAAGTCCATCTAGCCATTCCCCTGGCCAACCCTAATTTCGGACATTTCACACAGTATAATTTTTAGCCAAGCCCTGATTTTCTTTGGTCTTGTCCCTGTGAACTGGCAAAATACATAAATAGCTAGAGGAATCAAAGGTCTTAAGGAAATATCAGCTCTCCAAATCTATCTCAAAAGTTCATGTTCAGGATTAGTGGACCACAGTCTTCAGTTACGTACAAAAATGAAATGGTCTGAGAGACAACAATGTGGGCTGTGGGGAAGTAGAGGAAGCTCAGCAACTAGTAGTTACCACTAAGGAGGAGCAAAAGAAGCAACTGGGACAAACCACATGGAAGCCTTGTCAAAAACAAAATGACTGGATGTCTTGGAAACAGGGGTGAACTTAAAGATGGAGTCATTTGTTACAAATACCAGGTCTTTTTACTGCTACTTACTACCTGGATGCCCTTGAGTGATCACTAAAACTCTGAGACTTGGTGTCCTCAGCTATAAAATTGGGAAGATAATTTTTATCCTGGCAGCTCTAGGATAGCAGGATTGTTGAGAGGAAAATTAGACAATAAACGTGAATGCATTTTAGGAACAACCAAGAATGAAACTAAGGCATTCATTTTTCTGGGAGACACTAGTCATAGGACAAGAAAAAAAATCCCTGAAGTGTAGTAATAATACAAAGAGAGAATTAAAAAGAGAAAAATTTAAAAAAAGAAAAACCAATGATACCTAGCAATCCGAACCCAAGATGTATCAAGAAGACATACATATCTTCAGTCGCAATGGAGTTGTTACAAAAACTTCAGAGAAATCATTTTCTTTCATCATGTGTAAACTTTTTTATGCGTTAAGGTTTAAAAGAAGCTATAATTTATGAAATAAAGGTCTATCTGTAGAGGAAACTGCCAGTTCATTCTCCTCCTTCTTATAGATTGTAGCAATACAGGAAGGAAGAAAGAGAGGGAGGTATGAAGAGACTGAGGGAAGGGAAAAGGAGGGAGTAAGGAAGACTACAGACCTCAGCCTACTATAGAGTGATAGCAAATGAGATGGAAGCAAAAGTCTGTAGGTGTAGCTTCTAAGAACCCTTTAAAGCGGACCGATTGAAGTGGAGTTACATATCCTTCCTTCTTCCTTTGTCTGGAACATGGCTATAAAGACTGAAATGGAGATAGCCATCTTTTCCACATGGAAGAAAAGAACTAAGCTGACAAGGAGAAGATAGCACACTTCTCCTGGAATCAACTCCCAAGCCTCTATTTAGACTCTTTTTATAATGATAACATAATTTCCAGACTTTAGTATATAATAAAGGCTTAAAATTCATGAATAAGGTCCTATTTTATAAAACTAAACTTGGGTTAAATAAGATATCATATCATTACTTCCAAGGCTATTTCACATCAAACTCCCTGTCCCATTATCTTAATTAACATCCATAAGTGTAGCTTTGTTTTTCTATTTTTTTAATATTCCAGGCAAAGCCAGAACACATTCTTTTGGCTTCTACAGGAATTAATGTTGCCAAGACAGCTGGATAAGACTATGAAAGCTCGTTGGACCTTGCAGTCAAGCTTTGTGTGTATTGAGGGAAAACAGCTGAGAACTCTGAGTCCTAATTTACATAATAAGGACTAACTTGCATTTCAAAGCCACATTTAGTTCAAGCACCCAGTCTTCATACATTGATAACAATATCTAGCAACAGCTAGTCCAATTTCTTCTCTAAATATTTATACTAGATTTCAATGGGAAGCTACTCATTATACTGGGCTAGAATTAGTTTAAGCGCACCAGCAAACTCAGCCAGAGTCCCACTCATTTTCAGACACAAGAGCATCATTCTTAATGTGATGAGCTGGCATCTATGCGAATAGAGTACAAACGATTCCATTTTTTCCCTCAATCCAAAGGGCTATCATTACATACATGAGGTTTCTAATTGATATTATTTAAAAATTGAATAAATCAAGTCACTTGCATGATATCTCACTATTGTGCCTTTGATTGAGGTTACTTGAATGTCACTTCCTTTCTCTTCAAATTTATAAGATCATTAAAGACAGAAAGAGGATCTGAATAATCTTTTTTTTAATCCCCCAAAGCATCTAAAATGCTGCCTTGTAGATACATTCAGTAAAAGTTGGTTCAGTTGAATTCAATCAATCATTCAGGATATTTATGGGGTGACTTCTGAGAGAGAGACATGGTTTAAGGGAAAGGGTACAGAGAATCTGCCACTCACTACCATGTAAGCTGGGGTGATCAACCTCTCTCAGCTTTGGTTTCTCAATGATAAAAACTCAAAATTTTTTGCCCAGCCTATCATTTGGTGTCATTGGGTAGGTCAAATGAGGCAAATCTCTGAAATACTTTTTGTTACTATTCTTTGTTATCTTGCAGTGCAATATATTCAAGATGCTTTTTGTTTTGAAGCTTTTTGTGACAATATTAGTTTTTCCCTTTATTTATCCCTAGTGAATCTTTGCTTTGTTTGTGAAATCATGCCATCCAACAAAGTGCTACCCTGCAGCACTGTCTGTGTCAATTCCACCCACGCTCAATTGTGGTCACTTGTCCAGTGACGCTCTTCCAGCAGAAGAAAGGAATTTAGAATTCCTCCTTACATAACCACCACTTCTTTTGGATATAAAGTGAGCTCAAAGACAAAGCAGAGACATTATACACATTTTCTGCAGAGGCCCTTAGCCTCAGAAACTCAAGATCAGCAGC
Organism: Aepyceros melampus; assembly: GCA_006408695.1. NCBI lineage: Eukaryota > Metazoa > Chordata > Mammalia > Artiodactyla > Bovidae > Aepyceros > Aepyceros melampus. The sequence continues at coordinate 221,985 of SJXQ01006356.1, read as the reverse complement.
AAGAAAGGGAGAAATGTGACAGGGGACTAGGTGGGTTTCCTAACTCTCACATATGATTGTTTCAGAAATGAATGTAAAACCACTTTGTAAACTGCATATCTAAAGCAGCTAGGCTGCTTCCATCAGTATGCCTGTGACAAGTGGAGGGTTTAGAATTCTGGCCTACCAATACCCAAATGTAAGTACAAATTTCAAGACAAAAAAGAACTTGCATTTGGATTAGAAACCACTTGGAATCATCAACACAGAAAACATGGGAACTACACTTACACGTATTCTAAATTAAAGGCCTTACTTTGGAATGTTTGTTAAGCTTATAGACCACAATATGATGGAGAAAACTGAATTCCTTAATACCATAACTGGATCACAACTGATTCTCCCTGAATCATTTGAAATATGCTCACCAGTTCAAGATCAAACTAGAGCACAGCCATAACACAACAAATATACATTCCATGACACTGTGGATACTCCTGAGAGAGTGACATATTCTGTCCTCAAATATAGCCCTGTGGGCCTCCAGTAACTTAAAGTGAAATTAGAAAAGGCAAAAAATATTTAAGACTGTTCCTCCTCCCTCATTTTTCCATGGGGAAAAAAAAACAAAAATTAAAAAGTGTATATCATCTTAATCATCATTTTACTTAACATTTCTTGAGCATGAGTTAACACAAAGAATGAGATTACCAAATCAGACCAAATATGAGTCAGAGCTACTAGCTGGTAACACGCTTTACTAATCATTTCAAGGACACAAGCACTGGGAGGCAGGTGTGAAGCTGGGACACCCAGGACACAGTTCTCTACCCCTTGCTTCCCACATAAGAGATGTACTCTCTGACCTGTGTTCAAAGATGAGTTCTCTAAGTTGGGTGCACAGTTACCTTGCACAGAAGGCAGTATTTTGGGTTATGAAACATCTTCATTTACAGCCAGATAGTTACATAGCTTATGTGACATTTTCCAGAGAGCCATGCCCCATAAATCCACAGACCTTGGGTGTATTTACCATAAGCAACCCTAAACCAGAGACACTGTGCCAAAAGCAGTCTGAAGACATGACCTCCCTTCCTCACCAATGTCACTAGTCTATTCACCAGATCATTTATTAGCATTTTTGGGGGGTCATGCCGTATGGCTTTTGGGATCTGATGAGGGATCAAACCCTGACCCTCAGCAGTGAAAAGCATGGAGTCCTAAGCACTGGACCGCCAGGGGATTCCCTATTAGCTTGTTCATAAGGAGATGAGGCCAGGTCTTTTGCCTTCCTGTTTTCCTATGAATGTTCCCCCAGTAACAAGAGAGAAATGGATTACAGACTAGCTGTTGAACCCATTCCTTCCCACAGCATTCATCGTGTTCCAAGCACGATTCCAAGATTCTCTACATGTATTACTTTACGCAATCCTCTCAACTGTCTGAAGTAAGCACTATCATTTCATTCTTCAAAATGAAGAAAATCATGAGATTATGCAACTTGTTGCAAGTCCCACAGCTAAATGAGGCAAAACCAGGATTTGAGACCTAATCAGTTCAGTTCAGTCACTCAGTTGTATTCGACTCTTTGTGACCCCATGGACTGTAGCACGCCAGGCCTCCTTGTCCATCACCAACTTCCGAACCTTGCTCAAACGCATGTCCATAGAGTCAGTGATGTCATCCAGCCATTCCATCCTCTGTCATCCCTTTCTCTCCTGCCTTCAAACTTTCCCAGCATCAGAGTCTTTTCTAATGAGTCAGTTCTTTGCATCAGGTGGCCAAAGTATTGGAGTTTCAGCTGCAGCATCAGTCCTTCCAATGAATATTCAGGACTGATTTCCTTTAGGATGGACTGGTTGGATCTCCTTGCAGTCCAAGGGACTCTCAAGAGTCTTCTCCAACACCACAGTTCGAAACCATCAATTCTTTGGTGCTCAGCTTTCCTTATGGTCTAAATCTCCCATCCATACATGACTGCTGGAAAAACAATAGTTTTGACTAGACGGACCTTTGTTGGCAAAGTAATGTCTCTGCTTTTTAATATGTTGTCTAGGTTGGCCATAGCTTTACTTCCAAGGAGCAAGCGTCTTTTAATTTCATGGCTTGCAGTCACCATCTGCAGTGATTTTGGAGCCCAAGAAAATAAAGATCTAACTGACTGTATTAAGACCTAATATTGTATTGAGACCTTATACACTGGCTTAAAATTCTGTTTTCTATGGCAAGATATGATTCATTTCTGTAACTAGAAATCTTTCTAATAAAAAAAAGAGATCTTTCTGTGATCTTTCTTTTGAGACTTACACTACAGATTTAGGCTTAAGAAGAACAAAGATTCTAATGGTGAATTTTATACCTTCAACTATGATGGATTAAAGATTGATGAGAATTGTTTTACATTTTTCTCACTGAGAGATGGGATCTATTTCCACCACCCTTGAATCTAAGCAAGGCTGGGCCTATTTTAACATATCACAAGAATGGGGGAAGTGATAATGTGTTAGTTCTTGGCCTAGCCACTAAGAGACCTGGGAGTTTCCACCTCTGTCTCTTGGTGTCCTAAGCCATCATGGAAGAAGTCTGACTACTGTGATGGGGAGAACTAATGGTGAATTTTATACCTTCAACTATGATGGATTAAAGATTGATGAGAATTGTTTTACATTTTTCTCACTGAGAGATGGGATCTATTTCCACCACCCTTGAATCTAAGCAAGGCTGGGCCTATTTTAACATATCACAAGAATGGGGGAAGTGATAATGTGTTAGTTCTTGGCCTAGCCACTAAGAGACCTGGGAGTTTCCACCTCTGTCTCTTGGTGTCCTAAGCCATCATGGAAGAAGTCTGACTACTGTGATGGGGAGACCACATGGAGTTGCACTGAGAATAGAGAGGGAAAGTGACTCAGCTGAGCCCATGTTTCCAAACATTCCTACCAAGTCGCCAGGCATGAGTGAAGTTGTCTTGAACCCTCCAGACAAAACTAGCTACCAGCTTGGTATCACTGAGTGACCTCAATTAACATGTAAGAAGAAGAATTCTCCAGTTAAGCCCCGCCTCAATTCCTGACCCACAGAATCATGCAAAAAGAGACACTGCCTCCCATCCCCCATGATGTGCCTTGATCACGGAAAGGGAACCCCTAGAAAAGCATGAAATAATATGCTCCAAGGAAAAGTGAGAAAATAAAGAAAGCAGAGAACTTGCCTTTTTAAACCATCTTGTTAATTTTTTTTAAGGTACCAGAAGTGAAAGTGAAAAGTTGTATTAAAAAACAGTACTTTCTTGTCATAAAAGTTAAGGGCATTCAAAGGGCTAAGAGTTCAGGAAGATGACTTCAGAGGTTGCAAAATGAGTCTGCAAGAGTCTGAAGCACAAGCAATGAGTGTGGGTGAGAATTTTGAGAGGGTCACGTGTTTGTGTTTTCAAAGGAAAACTGTGTGAGTGGTTTAAATTACACCAAAGTGCATTTAAATTGGTGAAGCTATTTAATATTAACCACATTTACACTGTGCTAAATTTCTCAGAGTGAAGATGTATCCCACTCTCTCCAGGTAGGAGCTGTTAGTATATGGCTCCATGCTAATGAACCTATTTGCCTCTTTCACACCTAAACCCTATGACCTTCTTCAATTGCAGATGGAGGATTTGTATCTGCAATTGAACAGCACAAACCTCACCCCTATCCTACCTGTAAGATTTTCTTCTTTCCTCTGTCTGGTTTTATCTCATCCTTTCTTCTCTTTTCAATACAAAACAGCATATATGCCATGCATACACACATGCATGAACATACCCTCCCCCCTGACACACACATAATCACACAGGCAATAACAATGGGAGCTAAAAAGGCAGGATCATTCTTTCAAGCCTGTTTCCAGTGTTAAAACATCAGTTTAGTCCAGTTCAGTTCAGTCACTCAGTCGTGTCCAACTCTTTGCGACCCCATGAATCGCAGCACGCCAGGCCTCCCTGTCCATCACAATTTCCCGGAGTTCACTCAGACTCACGTCCATCGAGTCAGTGATGCCATCCAGCCATCTAATCCTCCGTCGTCCCCTTCTCCTCCTGCCCCCAATCCCTCCCAGCATCAGAGTCTTTTCCAATGAATCAACTCTTCGCATGAGGTGGCCAAACGACTGGAGATTCAGCTTTAGCATCATTCCTTCCAAAGAACACCCAGGGCTAATCTCCTTCAGAATGGACTGGTTGGATCTCCTTGCAGTCCAAGGGACTCTCAAGAGTCTTCTCCAACACCACAGTTCAAAAGCATCAATTCTTCGGCGCTCAGCCTTCTTCACAGTCCAACTCTCACATCCATACATGACCACAGGAAAAACCATAGCCTTGACTAGACGGACCTTAGTCGGCAAAGTAATGTCTCTGCTTTTGAATATACTATCTAGGTTGGTCATAACTTTTCTTCCAAGGAGTAAGCGTCTTTTAATTTCATGGCTGCAGTCACCATCTGCAGTGATTTTGGAGCCCCCCAAAATAAAATCTGACACTGTTTCCACTGTTTCTCCATCTATTTCCCATGAAGTGATGGGACCAGATGCCATGATCTTCGTTTTCTGAATGTTGAGCTTTAAGCCAACTTTTTCACTCTCCTCTTTCACTTTCAAGAGGCTTTTTAGTTCCTGTTCACTTTCTCCCATAAGGGTGGTGTCATCTGCATATCTGAGGTTATTGATATTTCTCCCAGCAATCTTGATTCCAGCTTGTGTTTCTTCCAGTCCAGCGTTTCTCATGATGTACTCTGCATATAAGTTAAATAAGCAGGGTGACAATATACAGCCTTGATGTACTCCTTTTCCTATTTGGAACCAGTCTGTTGTTCCATGTCCAGTTCTAACTGTTGCTTCCTGACCTGCATATAGGTTTCTCAAGAGGCAGGTCAGGTGGTCTGGTATTCCCATCTCTCTCAGAATTTTCCACAGTTGATTGTGATCCACACAGTCAAAGGCTTTGGCATAGTCAATAAAGCAGAAATAGATGTTTCTATGGAACTCTCTTGCTTTTTTGATGATCCAGCGGACGTTGGAAATTTGATCTCTGGTTCCTCTGCCTTTTCTAAAACCAGCTTGAACATCTGGAAGTTCACAGTTCACGTATTGCTGAAGCCTGGCTTGGAGAATTTTGAGCATTACTTTACTAGCGTGTGAGATGAGTGCAATTGTGTGGTAGTTTGAGCATTCTTTGGCACTGCCTTTCTTTGGGATTGGAATGAAAACTGACCTTTTCTAGTCCTGTGGTCACTGCTGAGTTTTCCAAATTTCCTGGCATATTGAGTGCAGCACTTTCACAGCAACATCTTTCAGGATTTGAAATAGCTCATCACTAAGCATTCAAAACTGTTATTAATAGCCAAATCTCTTTACTTGAAACCTTCAGCTCCAAATGTCACATACATTAAAGGTAAATCTAGCCCACTGAAATATGAAAATCAGGCACATTGACCATTACATTGAACCTAAGCACAAGAAACCATAAACATTTTTAAAATGCTACTTACTGGGTACATTATTCTGTCATTTCTCCATCTGACATTTATCATGTATTTTCATGTTGCCAGAGATGGGCAAGTGTCATTGTCATCCGATACAGTGCTCATAAAAGCTCTATAAAGTAGGTATCATTTTATCCATTTGCCAGGTGAGGAAACAGAAGTTCCAAGAGGGTAAATGACTTACACAAAATTACTCAGATATTCCCAAGTAATAACCAAGAGTATGGCCCTATCTTGTATTCACAGTCTTTTTAATATGCCCAACACTAGCCAAGTTCTAGCCAGAGATTTATTACTTACAATAGCAAAAGATTCTTCTTATTCACATGAAAAGGAAAAGCAATTTTTAACAAGTCTGTAGAATTTTATGACGATAGAGAATCCCCACTGCAATCCAGAACTAAGCCCTCTGATAACTCTGGTGTTATCATATCATATCCTTGTTAACACTCAAGTTAAATATGGAAAAATACCAGTAGGAAAGTCCAAAATTGATTATGTATCAACTTTATGATCCACATCACAAAATAAAGCCTGTAATGAGGTACCATTCTGAGGGGAACTAGGAAGAGTTTCAGCAACTGAAGCTGTTGACATCTCATCCATCACCCTCAGGCCCACCACAGAAGTCACCTACAGCTTTGTGGATGGTTCCCAAATGTGGCAGCAGCTTCCTACCTCAAGCAGCTGTGTCGCTCAGTCTAAGGAATTCTTCTGGCTACCCAAGTATCCTCCACACTCTGCAAGGTGGATGTGAAGAGCTGAGGAGCTCACAGCCCAAGAACAGCCCTGAAGCAATGAGGGACGGAGCTGGTCCATGAGTATTTCATCTGTCTACCCTTCAGGGAGGTAATCCCTGTTTGCGTTCCACGCAGATTTTAAAAGGTTCCAGATGGGATGGCACCCAGTCAGTGATAACCTGCTCACAGACATATTCATTAGTGGCTTTTCTCACTTCCCATTTCGCTTACCAAACTTGGCAGGATTTCTGGGACCATCTCTCAAATAAACTACACGCACCTTGTGGGCGGGTGCTGAGTCACAGAGTCATGTCCAATTCTTTGTGATCCTCTGGGCCATAGACCACCAGGTACCTCTAGCCATGGGATTCTACAAGCCAGAAAGCTGGAGCGGGTTGCCATGCCCTCCTCCAGGGGATCTTCCTGACCCAGAGATGGAACGAAGGTCTCTAAGGGCTCCTGCACTGGCAGGCAGGTTCTTTACCACTAGTGCCACCTGGGAAGCCCACATGCTCCTTGTAGTGTTTTCTAAAGGGGACTGCATCCATATATCCTAGCCCACATGCTTTCCTTACAATATGACATGGACAAAAGGGAACCCTCTTACACTGTTGGTGGGAATGCAAATTAGTACAGCCACTATGGAAAACAGTGTGGAGATTCCTTAAAAAATTGCAAATAGAACTGCCTTATGATCCAGCGATCCCACTGCTGGGCATACACACCAAGGAAACCAGAATTGAAAGAGACACGTGTACCCCAATGTTCATCGCGGCACTGTTTGTAATAGCCAGGACATGGAAGCAACCTAGATGTCCATCAGCAGATGAATGGATAAGAAAGCTGTGGTACATATACACAATGGAGTATTACTCAGCTATTAAAAAGAATACATTTGAATCAGTTTTAATGAGGTGGATGACGCTGGAGCCGATTATACAGAGTGAAGTAAGCCAGAAAGAAAAACATCAATACAGTATACTTACACATATATATGGAATTTAGAATGATGGTAATGATAAACCTGTACGCAAGACAGCAAAAGAGACACAGTTGTATAGAATGGCCTTTTGGACTCTGTGGGAGAGGGAGAGGGTGGGATGGGTTGGCAGAGTGGCAATGTAACATGTGTGATATCATAA
>SJXQ01006356.1:176102-204920 GCA_006408695.1 Aepyceros melampus | reverse complement strand
ACAGAGTCCAAAAGGCCATTCTATACAACTGTGTCTCTTTTGCTGTCTTGCGTACAGGTTTATCATTACCATCATTCTAAATTCCATATATATGTGTAAGTATACTGTATTGATGTTTTTCTTTCTGGCTTACTTCACTCTGTATAATCGGCTCCAGCGTCATCCACCTCATTAGAACTGATTCAAATGTATTCTTTTTAATAGCTGAGTAATACTCCATTGTGTATATGTACCACAGCTTTCTTATCCATTCATCTGCTGATGGACATCTAGGTTGCTTCCATGTCCTGGCTATTATAAACAGTGCTGCAATGAACATTGGGGTACATGTGTCGCTTTCAATTCTGGTTTCCTTGGTGTGTATGCCCAGCAGTGGGATCGCTGGATCATAAGGCATTTCTATACTACAATTTGAAATATAATGATAGTAACAATGCTATTTCTTTTTAAAAGTCTCTCTCAGAAAAAAAATGAGAACAGAAATAGCTACAACTATCTCAAGGAAAAAAAAAAAAAAACCCAGTATCTATCATATGCCACTAGTTTGGAATTTTAAACAAAGAAGAGTATTATAATTGTAATTTTGGCTCAATCCAAGGAAGAAAAATCTTAAGAACCAGAGCTGCCACTGATAGAATGGGTTTTCTTGTGAATTAATGAGTTCTCCACCATGAGAGGAGGCTTCCCTGGTGGCTCAGACAGTAAAGAATCTGCCCACAATGCAAGGAGACCTGGGTTCGATCCCTGGTTCAGGAAGATCCCTTGGAGAAGGAAATGGCAACCCACTCCAGTATTCTTGTCTGGAGAATTCCTTGGACAGAGGAGCCTGGCAGGCTACAGTCCATGGGTTCGTAAAGAGTCAGATACAACTAGGCAACTAACACACACACACATGTACACCATGAGAGAAATTCAAACCAGCCCTATAGAGCCATTTTCTATAAGATTTTAGTTATATCTTACATGGAAAAGATCAAACGAACTTTTTAGCCAATTTAAAACAAAGAGTCGGACATGACTGAGCAACTGAACTGAACTGAACTGAATCCAATAGTATGGATGGTAAAGATACAAGGTCATTTACTATCAATTTCTATTGAAATTGGTCAGTGCCCAAACTTCACAATTTTTAAATGGTTTTACCATCACCTTTGCCTCTAGAGAAACTTGAAGAATTAACTTTCTCATCATTCTCTACTTCTTTAAGGAAAAGTTCTATTAAAGAGAAGTAGAACATGAGATCTTTGTTATCTCCTTAGAAATACAGGAAATTCAGAACTATTCTTTGCTAAGTAAAGTGAAGTGAAAGTCTCTCAATTGTGTCCAACTTTTTGTGACCTCATGGACTATATAGTCCATGGAATTCTCCATGCCAGAATACTGCAGTGGGTAGCCGTTCGCTTCTCCAGGGGATCTACCCAAACCAGGGATCGAATCCAGGTCTCCACATTGCAGGTGGATTCTTCACCAGCTGAGCCACCAGGGAACCCTTATTCTTTGATAAAGTAATAGCAAAAGGGCAGAAACATTAGATTTAAACCCTGTCTCTTCATATTTACCCCCAATTCAAATACAACCAATAGGCATAAACATCTCAGAAGCTAGTCCTAAATTGTAGAAGCCACCAGATCTAGCTCTTCAACTCTAGTCTCCAATCTTTTGTGATCATTCACAAAATTTATTTACTCACTGGACAGATGTTTATTGATCACCCACAATGTTTTGAGCATGCTTTTAGACTAGAGGTCAGCAAATTTTTTTCTATAATGGGCCACTTAGTAAGTGACCAGCTTTTCAGGTCCCATGGTCCGTTTCACACCTATTCAACTCCCTATTATAATGTGAAGGCAACCACAGACAATACATGAAAGAGTAAGTGTAGCTGTGTTCCTATAAAATATTATTCACAAAAACAGTAGGCAGGCTGGTTTGGGCCTGTGGATTGTAATTTGCTAACTCTCGGCCTTGACTCTTGAGATATGTCAATGAACAAAACAGAAGAAATTTTCTTTCTTCTTAGTGCTTACAGTCTTATAAAATCAGTAAAAAATTATCATGCACTCCAAATACATATGAAGTGAAGTGGCTCAGTCGTGTATGACTCTTCGCGACCCTGTGGACTGTAGCCCACCAGGCTCCTCCGTCCATGGGATTCTCCAGACAAGAATACTGGAGTGGGTTGCCATTTCCTTCTCCAGGAGATCTTCCTGACCCAGGGATCGAACCCAGGTCTCCTGCATTACAGGCAGAGGTTTTAACCTCTGAGCCACCAGGGAAGCCTTTTATTTTCTACTTTATGTGTGTATAACAGCATATAAATGCATTTTACATGCTATAAAATTTAGGCAATATTATAAATTATAGTAAGTGTCAAATATTTAAGATAGTCTATTTTAATTTTTAATACTCTTTTTTACTTTTTCACTACAATTATCACTCACCATTGCATTTCAATGAGAGCAATATTTTTTTAAATCTTGGTTGAATATTCTGTGATTCAGTTTTAAGCCAGTTGCTTCAGATATTTGGTTGAATGACTGTCATAGTGGAAAATTCCTCTCACAAAGTTACGTAGCTCTAAAAGGAAGCACTGCATTATTGGCTGTGCTTATTTAACCATGATTACTATTTTTACATCTCATCCTTCAATTATGCAAAGAATTTCATTAAGTTTTTGGCTTATACATTTATATCTTCCTCAGTGTAAATGAGGTGTTACTGCCAACTAATTGGAAGGTAAATATTGGAAGGTAAATAAACATTTGTCGACTGACTGAATATATGCATAAAAATTCATTGAAAGCATTTGAAAGATTTGTAAAGATGTTTCCAAGTTCATGTGAAGTACACTAATATTTTTTATATATGACATACAGGGTTTTAAGTACTAATCTAACATTACTAAAATTAAAGGCACATAAATACCTAACAGTACACTGGGGGAAGGAAAGCATGAGGAGGCCACTGCCAAGCTCTCCAGGTGGTGGAATGCCCACAGTTCCCCAAAGGAAACTCATGTGTAAGTGATGAAACATGGGAACATTCAACAATTAGAACAAATGAGTGCTTCAAGGTCAATTCTAAGGTTTAATACTCATAAAGTTTTATGGTTTTAATTTTGGAAAATCACAGGGGGTACAGGTGTTTAGAACTCTGCACTTCCACTACAAGGGGTACAGGTTTGATTCCTGGTCGTGGAACTAAGATCTCACAAACCACATAGTGTGGCTCCCTGCTTCCCAAAATTTAAAAAAAAAAATTACAGGGTTAATTAAACTCAGTGGATCTTCCACTGCATCCTTTGGTATGAGTTTTGGAGATAATTATTCTGCAGAGCTATCTATTTTTTCTGCAATTTGCATTTGGAGAGTTCCCTTTCATACACTATTTTCTATTCATATAGGGTTTCAATTTGTAACCTAAATTGTTAGGTGTAACTGATAGATTCCACCAATCTAGTTCACTTTGTCTGCATATTCCTAAGTAACATCTTACATCATAGCACATTTGGTAGAATAATGCAGATAAAATTCCAATTAAATGAATCTTTTACCATACCTAATCCAATCACAATCATCTAATTGGCTATTTTAGGTTTCTAACTTCTGTATCTGCTTCAGTCTGGAAGTTAAGTATCAGTAAACTATCTGAACCATTTGGCAGAATCTTCAAAACTTCAGATGAACTCTAGCCAAGTTTACTCCATCTCTAATGAGAGGTTATTAATCAATAGTATGTTTGTAGTCATGAAAGGGCTGTTTAGAATTTTAATAAATGTCATCTAGAAAATTAACAAAAAAGTAATTAAGAAGATTTATTACCTGATTCCCTATCACCTTCATGGTCAAACCAAAAGAAAATGTGATTTAAAATGAGGATTGCAAAGATCTGAACATTTTATAAATATGCCCTCAAAACCCTCCTTAAATAGCAGAGTCTGGCATTCTTTTGGGTTCAGGTAACACCCTATAGTGGTTTTCACAATGTTAGGTAAGTGTTTAATTATTTGTTTCTCCAGCTTCTCCCTCAAATGTGGAAACAATTTTAGAACAGGGAATTTTGTCCTTTTGTGTGTGTGTCCTCTAATACATAGTAGTGTTCAATTAGCATCTGCTGAAATCAAATAAAATGTTGTGGAAATCCCAAAGTATATTTTAAATTTCCACAGTTCATAACTGAAAAAACTCTCAGAATAGTCAATTTTATCCTTTATTCCTGAAAAATAGATAGGAAATATGTCTTTCCTCATGTAACAGTTTTGATTCAGAAAAACTCTCCTCTGAGTACTGTTAAGCTCTGGAGCAATCAACATTCTTCTTGAAACATATTTCAAATGAAAAGTGAAAGTGTTAGTCGCTTAGTTGGTTCTGACTCTTGATGACTGCATGGACAGTAGCCTGCCAGGCTCCTCTGTCCATGAGATTTTTCAGGCAAGAATACTGGAGTAGGTTGCCATTTCCTTCTCCAGGGGATCTTCCCAACTCAGGGATCAAACCTGGGTCTCCCACTCTGCAGGCAGATTGTTAACACTCTGAGTTACCATGGAAGGAGTTTTAAAATGTCAAATTAATTTGGCCATCTTCTCATAAAGCAAACAGTTAAAACTATCATTGTTTGCCATTGATATTAAATCACTCACAACTAATAAGAGAGTTCAGCAAGGTAAATGTACATATCAATAGAATTTTTGTGTCAAAAACCACCAAATAGAAAAAAAATTCTATTAACAAGATCACCAAATTCTGAAAGATTTCTAAGAATTAACCTTACAAAAATACAAAGAACTGTTACAGGAAAAATTTTTGTAACTCAATGAAAGAATACAAAAGAAAATCTGAGTAAATGAAAACCTATCCACGCTCTTGAAGGCATCATTTGACATTATAAATATGTCTATTTTCCCAAAAATGATCTGTATTGAAATCAACTCTCATCAAAATTCCAGCTGGATTTATTTTGATGAACTTGATAAACCTCTTCTAAAACATGCATAGAAGTCTAATATCTATAAACAGCTAAGTCAAGAAGACAGAAGACTAGGAATTGCTATACTAGGTATTAAGACAAACTAAATGTCAGAATAAAAATCACAAAATGGTCTTGGTGCAAGAATGTACAAATACAGTAGTGTAACAAATGAGAGTCATAAGAGAGCTAAGTCCTTAATATACCATAAAGATGACACCATACACAAATCAAAGAATAAAGGATGAACCAGTTAGTACACAGTATTGGAAAAATATTTCCTAAAAGAATTAAATTGAATTCCTATGTAACACCTTATAAAAGTTTGACTCTAAGGATAAATGACTTAAATTTGAAAGGTAAACTAAAGTAATAAATGATAATGCAGAAAAACAGCCTGATAACCTGGGATGGGCAAGCAGTTAAACAAAACCCCAAAAGCACATTCTATAAGGTAAAATACTTGTAAATACTGTATCAAATGAAGGATTCTGAAAGGAGCTCAAAATGGTGGAGTAGGTGGTGCTGAGCTCACCTCCTCACAAAACACATCAATAATACATCAACATGTGGAGCAATTCTCACTGAAAACAAACTGGAAGCTGCCAGAAAGACTCTTACACAAGTGAGCCGGAAAGAAAGATCCACAGAGCCAAGTAAGAGGGGAGGAGAAGGAATCAGCTCAGGACCTGTGCTCTTGAGAGGGAATGCAGAAGAGGAGGGGGACACCACAGCTTGGTGATCTCCCCTGGGCTGTGAGCAGTTGCACCCACATATTGGGCATGCCAGCCCTGGGGCCTCACACTGGGAAGATGAGTCCACTTGGCTGACTGAAGATCAGCGGGGCTGGCAGGAGGGCTGAGAGAGACCTAGAGTCCACTCACAAAGAGCAAGCACATGCTTAGTGGTTGGCAAAACAACACAGAGGAAGCTGACTGAAACTGCTGGGGACTCCGGCCAATTTGCCCCAACTGGTCCAGCACTCACCCCAGCCACGCTGAACACCCACTCCAACTCCTCTTGCTCTGGTGCAGCTTTCTACGAGGGCAAAGTCATACACTGCTGAGGAGAGTATGCAGCCATGCAGGACAGAGCCAGCTCTGACCCAGCACAGTACCCGAATGCGAAGAAGGTAGCCATTGCTGGTGCTGGCAGAGGCAGAGGAACAGGAGCTGTTGAGAGCTGTGATGGGTGCTGGGACCAATATGTGCCCTGGTCCACAGTAGGTGCCAGCTCTAACCTTGCTTGCTCCCATGCTGCCCCCTCCAGGGCAAATGTGCCTACGCTGGGAGGTGGGAGAACACACACTTGCAGTAGAACCAGCTTAGATCTGACTCTCAGGGCTTCTTCTCCCACAACTTGGCCCCCAAACCTAGCCCCCAGCAGGACATTGTAGGTCACCAAGCAGAGGAGAAGCCCAGGCTCAGGCATGGCTCTGGCTTTAGCCCCTCCATCCCCACCTCTCACCAAGGTGATAGCTGCCAACACATCCTGAGGGAAGATGTGACTCATGCCCACTTCAGGTCCAGGTCTCCCACCAAAGCCACTGGGCATACACAGACCATATAAGGATGTGCCCATACAACAACACCCTCTCAAGACCAGGATAGGTAACTGTTTCCCCTAACTTCATAGAGAGAGAATGAGATGATCGGGAAGTTGCTTCAAACCAAAGAATAAGAAAAAAAAGTCCAAGAAAATAATTAATAAAACACAGAGAAGTAATTTACCATGGAGTTCAAAGCATTAGTAATAAGAATGCTAACAGAACTATGGAAAAGAAGAGATGAACACAATGAGAATTTTAACAAGGAGTCAGAAAATATATAAAAAAATAACTAGCCAGAGAAGAAAAATACAATAACCAAAGTGAAAAACACACTAGAAGGAATTAATAGCAGATCGGGTAATACAGAGGAGCCTGGCAGGCAACAATCCATAAGATCTCAAAAGAGTTGGACATGACCTGGCAACTAAACAATAATAAGAGGATAAAGAAGAATGTGTAAGTGATCTGAAGATAGAATAATGGGAAAATGACACAATCACACTGTTGTTTAGTCACTCAGTCATATCCAACTCTTTGCAACCCCATGGACTGCAACACGCCAGGCTTCCCTGTCCTTCACTATCTCCCAGGGTTTGCTTAAACTCAGGTCCATTGAGTCAGTGATGCCATCCAACCATCTCATCCTCTGCCACTCCCTTTGCCACTTGCTCTCAATCTTTCCCAGCATCAGAGTCTTTTCCAGTGCATCAGCTCTTTGTATCAGGTGGCCAAAGTATTGGAGTTTCAGCTTCAGCATTAATCCTTCCAATGAATATTCAGGGTTGATTTCCTTTAGGATTGACCAGCTTGATCTCCTTGCTGTCCAAGGGACTCTCAAGATGCAATCACATAATCAGAAACAAATTTTTAAAACTGAGAAGAGTTTAAGGGGGCTCTGTTACATCACCAACCATAGCAACATTTGCATTGTAGCAGTCCAAAAAGGAAAAGTGTTGAAAATATATTTGATGAAATTATGGCTAAAAATTCCCTAAACGTGAAGAAGAAGAGATACCCAAGTACAAGAAACAGAGAGAGTTCCAAACAAGATGAATCCAGAGATCCACACCAAGACATATCATAAGTGGCAAATGTACAGATTTTTTAATGCAAGAAAAAAATAGTCAATACAAAGAAACCCCCATAAGACTATCAATTGATTTTTTTTTTTTGCAGAAACATTGCAGGCCAGAAGGGAGTGGCATGATATATTTAAAGTACTTAAAGGGAAAAACCTGCAACCTAGAATATTCTACCCAGCAAAGCTATCATTCCAAATTGACGGAATTCCTAATATTGTAATATCGTACAGAATTATACTTGTACAACAACAGAAGGATTTTGTTCAATGACAGAGTTAGCAGACAGATGACAGAAGAGCAGAAAATAAAATGTCTAAAATTAACAGGACTAACAGCTAGAAAATGAAAGGAACACCTTCTAGACAAGTACTCAAAAGAAAGTGGGCAAATAAATTGAGCAGGCAATTAATTCAAGAAAACAATTAAGTGAAGCATGAGATGCTCAAACTCCCTAGTACTTATAGAAATTAAACACTGTACATTTATATCAGATTAGCAAAAATTAGAAAACTGTCATTCCTGTTACTATTACTATATAACAATTTACCACAAAAATTAGTTGCTCCAAACAATGACAACCATTTTATTATTTTTCACAGTCTTTGTGGTACAGGGATTCAGGAACCAATTTGGCTGAGAGGTTCTGGCCTAGGGTCAAAAGGTGTCTGGAACTAGAGAAACCAGGAGATGATACATCTCACTCTTTCTTCATATGGCCTTCTCCCTCGTGGTCTATAACCTGGGCGAGTTTGAGATTCCTCAAAGCATGGCCTCAGGGGAGTCAGATGATATACATAGTAAGCTCAAGGATTCATGGCATGTCTTCTACCAACCAAGAGAATCTGAATCATCCTTCATAATCTGATCTCAAAACTCACATTTTTAATATAAAAGTTACTTTTAATATATTATTAATAAAAATATTACTTTTAAAATATTACCTTTGACCAAAACACTCACAAAAGCCTCCCCACATTGAAGGGGAGGCCAACTGGACTTTTTGACGTTAAATGCCCAGTTTCTAGAGAGGAATGTGGGATGGGAGATACTACTGCAATCTATGGAAACACAATATGCCACAGCTGGATAGTTCCATGTATTGATGGACATAGAGTAATAGAGAGTATAGACAAGCATGACTATTCCAGAAAGGAATCTGGCAGTGCTGAGAATGATTAAGTATACTGATAGCACTTGATTCACAATTCTCACTCATGGCTATAGATCCCAGAGAAAGTCTCTTACCACCTCTAAGAAGACATGTATAAGAATGTTTATCATAACGTTGTTCAGGGTTGCAAGGAGTTGGAGATAACCTTTGTTTCATACCCAGGGGAATGAGTAAGTAAAACATGATGAATGCTTACAATGGGTTATGCAACAGTGTGAAGCAGTAGAGTAGATGTACACAGAGCAACATGACTAGACTATAAAAAATGATGGTGCTGAAAAAGAGGAAACAAATGAGATGCATCGTTATTAATATTTGTATTAAAAATTCATACATACAAAACAATGTAAGTTTTGTAGAGCACACAGAAAGAAAGGGTAGACCTTACCAATTCAATGTGACCAGGGGATAAGTTTGGGAGTAGAAACTGGAGAGAAAAAAGGAAAATAACGAGACCAAAAAAAAAAAAAAAAACAAGTGAGGGACAGTAATTGGCCAACTGTGTGCCTTGACCTGAGGAGTATAGTTAACTCTGCCCTTAACAAATGATTTAATAACAATCTCCAAGGGTTTCTCTGGTGGCTCAGATGGTAAAGAATCTACCTCCAATGCACGAGACCTGGGTTTGATCCCTGGGTCAGGAAGATCTGAAGAAAGGAATGGCTATCCACTCCATGATTCTGGCCTGGAGAATTCCATGGACAGAGGAGCCTGACAGGCTATAGTCCATGAGGTCACAAAGAGTTGGACACAACTGAGTGACTTTCACTTTCAAAGGCAAAGGGAGAATGTTTGTCCTAGATATAACTTTAGTCAATTAATATTCTATAAAGAGAGGGAAACTTAGACCAAGTTACATCTGTAACTTGGTTTATTCATCTTTCAAAATATGATTTGAAATAAGTCGATGATTGGGCACAACGAAATTTGCATTTTCAGGCAGGAAAGGTTTTTCAGAAATCTTCAACAGATAACATAGATTTCACTTTAATAAGGACTGCTGCTGCTGCTGCTAAGTCACTTCAGTCGTGTCCGACTCTGTGTGACCCCATAGATGGCAGCCCACCAGGCTCCCTCGTCCCTGGGATTCTCCAGGCAAGAACACTGGAGTAGGTTGCCATTTCCTTCTCCAATGCATAAAAGTGAAAAGTGAAAGTGAATGTGAGAATTTGAAAAAAAAATATTTTGACAACATAAAGGTTTCTAAATATATGGTGCTGGAGAAAAAATAAATGATTTAGATTTTTAAATAATCTTTATAATAAATTAAATTGACATATGCAAAAAGCACTACAGACTGAAAAAAAAAAACATTAAAATGGCTGCCTATGGGGTAATGAGAGAGGAGTATGGGGGAATAACAGTTCTTTCTCCAGTAAGTTGTCATACCTACATTTGGAAGTGAGATGAGGCAAATAAGTATTTTACCAAAATAATTACAATTCTAAGAGGAAAAAAAATTTTTAAACATTCAATCATTCATATTATTAAAATATTTCAATTTGTGTCATGTCTCAGTGATTAAATATGATTTAACACAGTAAGAAAACAACCACAGGCCCAAGGACAAAACAACTGGGAAACAGTCAAAGACCTTATTTCATTTCCTTGCTATAACTTTGACATCTGAGTTAGTGTCGCTTTGACTGGCATGTGCCTCTTTGCTTGGCATTCTCATTTAATAACATAGTCACAGCTGTAAAGCTTGAGATACTGTCACAAGAGGCAGAGAGAGCTGAGACTGAACTAAAATGCTGTGAGAATATTAGCCCTTTGGGGTCAAAGAAATATTAAAAAGTCAACCATGGTCCTAGATTTCCATACCAGAATCTTTCACAGATTGAACAAAAGGCTATTTTAATTTGCAACCCCCAGAAGACACTCTTAATGAGACTGGAAAAGAAAAACTGTCTTGCATCCCTCCTCCTCTTCCATTTGGACTTGAGAAAAATTGAGCAATTTGCATTTAACCTCTTTCTCAAGGTCACTGACAATAACATTTGTTTATTGGGTTTTACTTTCTAGGATTTTGAAGGGGAGAGAGAGGAGAAATAAAACCATAGATCTGAATTAGCCATATTAGTACAATTCTTTGAAAAATGCCATTGTAGCCCAATGCTTCTAAGTGCTCATTTTTGAACATTTGTGATGGCCTCAACTGAACACAAGCAGACAGCAATCCAGGAGATCCAACTACTTCTGTTCCCAATTAAAGCTTATCTTTTTTTCTTAAGGTGACCTCACACTTTGGTCACCTCTTAAGACATAGTAATATTTAACATTTTCTTAAAAATAGCAAAATAATTTGAGTTGATATAAGAAATATATTTTAAAAGAATCTCCCCAAATAAAATAGCTTTCACAAATCTGTTTTTCAAGTATGAATAATGTTACCTTCTTTCTTTAGCCTTTCCTTGAGTTAAAAAAATTTAAAAATAATTTTAAAAAAACAGGAAAAAAATAAATAAAAGCATTCCACTTTTTCAGATAGGGAAAAAAATGTATATATTAGGGTCTCCTCAAGAATGGCATTGAAACATGTATAATATCATATATGAAACAAATCGCCAGTCCAGCTTCGATGCATGATACTGGATGCTTGGGGCTGGTGCACTGGGACAACCCAGAGGGATGGTACAGGAAGGGAGGGAGGAGGGAGGGGGTTCAGGATGGGGAACACGTGTATACCTGTGGCTGATTCATTTTGATGTATGGCAAAACCAATACAATATTGTAAAGCAATTAACCTCCAATTAAAGTTAATAAATTTATATTAAAAAAAAAAGATACATCAAAAGGTAGGCAAAATGAGATTCAGCAACATAGATTTTTCCCCTGGTTCACAGTTACAATTAGAGTGGGAATTCCAATGGTAATAATATGAATGAATAAATATGCATTAACTTCAGTAAGTAATTATGTGCTAGACACTCTTTTAAGTATTTCAATATATTAACTCATTAACCATTACAACAACCAATGTTATCTCCATTTTAAAGAAACTTAGGAACTGAAAGATGAAGTAAATTGCTCTAGGTTACAGAGTTAGTAAGTGGTAGAATAGAGAGGCAACTCTAAGTAGTCCAGCTCCTGTACTTTTTGTTAAAATGGAGGATAATTGCTTTACAATGTTGTGTTGGTTTCAGCCATACAACAGTGTGATTCAGCCATAAGTATACATATATCCTCCCCTCCCTCTTGAGCCTCCCTCCCACCAAACCAACCTGCCCCCACATCCCAACTCCTCTAGGTTGTTATAGATCATTGGGTTGAGCTCCGTGTGTTACACAGCAACTTCCCACTAGCTAGCTATTTTACATGTGGTAAGGTATATGTTTCAAAGTTATGATCTCAATTAGTCCCACCGTCTCCTTTCCCTGCTGTGTCCACAAGTCTGTTCTCAGCTCTTGTACTCTTAATCACAATTCAGTACCAGTCCAGTATAAAAAAAAAAAAAAGTATTACCAGAACAGACTGAATCAATTGGCTAAGTCAGGTTATTTGTATGAGTTTTTGATTGGTCAATAATATTCTTAATTTTTCCTCGTCTTCTATAATCACTAGCTGAATCATGTATCCCTTTTCCAAGAAGCCAAGAGAGCTCCTAACCAGTAAATTATTGGATTGGCCAACATTTTTATTCAGTTAGTGAGCACATTGTTCAATAAGTGTGCGTTAGTCACTCAGTTGTGTCCGACTCCCTGCGATCCCATGGACTGTAACTCACCAGGGTCCTCTGTCCATGGGATTCTCTAGGCAAGAATACCGGAGCAGGTTGCCATTCTCTTCTCCAATTGTTCAAGAAAGTTCTTACTGAAAATGAAAAATAGGTTTTATATTTGTACTCAAAAATGAAAGAACTTTTTGGCCAATGCAATACTTAAAAGTATTAAATACTTAAAAGTATTAAAAAAGGCTTTCATTTTCTTATCTATAAAAGTATCACAGACTCCTAATCTCTAGTCCACAATTCCCAAATCCAAATGCTCTAGAAATCAAAAGTTTTTTTTTTCATCCAACCGATTCATCTGACCTGACCTCATTCAACAGTCTCCTAACCTTTGCTCCCTCGTCCTCCTGTCCAATCTTATTTTGTGAAGCTTTCTCTGGAGCCTCCTGCTCTTTCCAAGCTGACTCGAAAGTGTTCCTCTCCTGTGCTCCAACCACATTTCAGATTACATTCTGACAAGGTGGAAGGGTGTTTTAGTTAACCATCCTCTTCACCTACCTACTCTCCTCCTTTCTTCATCCTTTTAGTTAAAAATCATCCACAATGGGGCTTCCCTGGTGGCCCAGGAGTAAAAGAATCCACCTGCCATTGAGGAGATGTGGTTTTCACCCCAGATCTCGGAGGATCCCACATGCTATGCAGCAACTAAGCCTGTGTGTCACAACTACTGTGCTCTAGAGATGGGGAGTCACAACTATTCAGCCCATGTGCCACAACTACCGAAGCCCACATGCCTTAGACACTATGCTCTGCAACAAGAGAAGTCACCGCAATAAGTCCATGCACTGCAACTAGGGAGTAACCACTATTTGCCGCAACTAGAGAAAAAGCCCGTGCAGCAAAGATCCAGCACAGACAAAATAAGTAAATAAAATTATTAAAAAGAAAAACAAAATCATTCACAATGTTCTCCTCAGAGATAAACAATATTCATATTCAGAGTTTAAGCTATCAAAAGTACAAAAATTGTTTGAGTGTAAGTAAAGAAAACTGTGGTCTTAGAGACCCCTAATAAAATATTCTGGGATGCAAGGTTATGTAGGGAAAACACAGCTTCTATTTCTCAGACTAGCAGTAATTACTTTCAATGTTTAATAAGATAAGAAGCCAGGGTGCAAAATTCATGCCGGCACACTTCTACAATTTATACCAGACTGTTGGACATTGATGGGAAGGATGGCTATAAACATCAGAAATTTTTACAGAAGAATACAATACTGAATATTAAATAAGTCAAGCAGGTGACAACATTTCATTGAGAAATACTGTTTTAATTTTCCTAGAAAAAATTAATTACTCACAATTGACATTATTAACCAAAAGAAAATACAAAACATCACATGTTGCTATAGTTTCATTTGTGGACTATATGACATTTTAAATGTATCTTTTTTCTAGAAGTGCAGTGATTTTAAGATGGAAATTTGTTTTACAACTTGTAAGTTTTGTCAGTTAATATAGGGTAGTTTGAATTTTCAGTTCTCAGCATAAGAGAGCTGAAGAGAATGAACTATCAGATTTTGAAATTGTGAGTTTATTGTGGTTCACTATGCCTTTCTATTTTCCTTTCCAATTTTGAAACAGCAAGACAAGCTAGTTTGCTTTTGTTTTTTTAAGTACAGCATCAGCTCATAAGTGATACTGGTTCATGAGAAATCTCATGTAACACAAATAGCATACGCAGTTTAGTTTGAAAAGGCCTTTGAGGGGTTGAACACTGCATTTTTCTGCAAGGTACAAAATGACTCAGGTATTTAGGTTTCCCTTAGGGAACAGGCATTCAAAGTTACCATCACATGACAAATCTCTAAGATATGGTGGCATATGAATTCAATCCTTTTAATATTGTTTCATTAATGACAACATGCTATCCAAGGGTTCATCGCATTTTGAAATTTGGTTTGCTCAGCATGAGCACCAAATGGAAATAAACCAGACAAATCTCCTTAATGAATTCAGTGGTCGTTTTTAATTGAGAGCTTTCCTTCATTATGATAAAATTAAAGTAATGCTACAGTTTCCCAAGTAATCTCAGTTCAGTCAGTTCAGTCGCTCAGTCATGTCCAAATCTCTGCAACTCCATGGACTGCAGCACGCCAGGCCTCCCTGTCCATCACCAACTCCCGGAGTTCACTCAGACTCGCGTCCATCGAGTCAGTGATGCCATCCAACCATCTCATCCTCTGTCATCATCCCCTTCTCCTCCCGCCTTCAATCTTTCCCAGCATCAGGGTCTTTTCAAATGAGTCAGTTCTTCCCATCAAGTGGCCAAAGTATTGGAGTTTCAGCTTCAGCATCGTCCTTCCAATGAACACTCAGGACTGATTTCCTTTAGGATGGACTGGTTGGATCTCCTTGCAGTCCAAGGGACTCTCAAGAGTCTTCTCCAAAATCACAGTTCAACAGCATCAATTCTTTGGCGCTCAGCTTTCTTTATAGTCCAACTCTCACATCCATACATGACTACTGGAAAAACCATAGCTTTGACTAGACGGACCTTTGTTGGCAAGTAATCTAGCCAGTATCTAACCAATACAGTGGTTCTAGTCACTAACTGGCTTACCTGTCTTGAAGAAGTAACCTTAGAATCTCTTTTCTCCTTGCTTCTACTCATTTTTCCCACAGTGGCAGGAAAAAGTCTTTGCAACACAATGCCAATTTTCCAATGCCTTTGTTTATATCTTTATGCACATTTGTTTTTTCATTTACATCCACCACTATCTTCTCATTTCTGCCATGACTTATTCTCTCTTCTCTGGTCATGCTTCAATGTGTCATATGGGTGACACAGAGCGGAAGTGACTTAGTTTATAGACCATAAAATTTTGATGATGGTAAAGTTAATTTTGCATGAAGATCAAGGATCCAAAGCTGCAGAAGTCATTTATAGAAAACAACTCTGCAAATGGTAGGTTACTGTCTAGTTAAAGTGGGCTGGACTCTATGCCCAATATTATTTCAAATTGCATTATTCACAGTGTATCTCCTGTTTGTGACAGAGTTAGCTTTTCTAAAACTTTTATGGTTTAAAAATAAGTTTCTGTATGATTGATTCATTTATTCAGTCATTGAAAACACAATATCCCTCTCTAAAATAAAGTCTGGATCTAATTAGCTAGTCAAGCAGGTAAAAGTCTTGGGTTTTCTTCTTATAATTACCAATTTTACTTATTTCCAAATACTCATAGGCTCATGACTTTCCCAAATACTCTATAATTAAGTCTAAGAGAACCAGTAATTCCAGGATAGTGGTGCTCAAGATACACTCAAATCAGTGATTCATTTATTCACCTATTTATTCCCAAAACTGTGGATATAAATAGTAAAAGGAACACAAATAATGTCCTTGGGGAAGCAGCACCCTAGTGTGGATATTTTTTATCTGTCACATATGTAAAATCTTTTATTGAGTATTTATTGCTGTATAACAAGTTACTTGGAGAAGGCAATGGCAACCCACTCCAGTGTTCTTGCTTGGAGAACCCCAGGGACGGGGGAGCCTGGTGGGCTGCCGTCTATGGGGTCGCACAGAGTCGGACACTACTGAAGCGACTTAGCAGCAGCAACAGCAACAAGTTACTTTAAAACCTACCAACTTAAAAGTAAACATTTATTATCTCACAGTCTCTTTGAGTAAGGAATTCAAGACTGGCTTAGCTAGATGTTTTTGACTCAGTCCCTCATGAGGTTGAGGTCAAGATGTCACCCAGGGCTGCAATCATTTGTTAGGTTAACTAGAGATTCCAATTTACCTGAGACAATCCTGGATATGCCCATTTTCCTGGCATAATTATAATTAGCATTCCATTTCATTTTCAAAAGTGTCCTAGATTGTATAATACATTCATTACTGAACTAATTAAGAAGCTATATCCAGAGCAGGCTACTCCTAATATGAAAAAATGTCTGCTGTTTCAATTTCCTATCCTTTCATCCCCTCTATGTCCCAAACACATACAGAGTAGCTTTCCTTCCTTTCTGATTTAGAGTTATTTCATCTTTCCATCAATTCTGAGGGCATTAAATATTCATTTCATAAATTTCCACTTGTTTAAGTGAATCCAAGTCAAGCTCTGTTGCTTGCAACTAAATAAACCTAAACTGATGTGACCAGGTTGTGGTGATTCTGTTTTATGTTAACAGTAATGTACATTTATGAAAAGGCTTTAATCTGTTGAGGTGAGGGGAAGAATTATATGTCCATTTTTAAACAGTTACTTATTTGCTATAGTGCAAAGAATTAGAAGGATGTGACCAGAAAGCAAGTAGGAGCTATTGCTCTAATCTGCTTGATACCAGATGTTGCTGTACACTAGGATACAGGTTATGAAGATAGATACAAGGATTTAAGAGATGAAACTGGCAGGACTTAATGGTGGAATAGATATAGAAACAAAAGGAGACATAGGTACTAAGAATGATTCCTGTGTTTTTGACCTGTCTATGGGATGTGTGATGAGTCTATTAATTCTGCTGCTACTGCTGCTGCTACTGCTACTGCTGCTGCTAAGTGGCTTCAGTCATGTCTGACTCTGTGGGACCCCACAAACGATAGCCCACTAGGCTCCTCCGTCCCTGGGATTCTCCAGGCAAGAACACTGGAGTGGGTTGCCATTGCCTTCTCTAACAGAAGACAAAGGAAGAAAATCAGATATGTGAGTTTGAGGTTGCTTTGAGACATTCTAGAAGGGAAATTGAGTAGGCAGTTGAACACATTAAGGGGGAGCATTAAAGAGTGGTCTGTGCTAGAGAAATATTTTCATGTCATCCTACTACAGAGAGTGAAAAAAAAAAAAAGCCAAGAATGGAGTGAGATCACCTAGATCAGTGCTTAACCCTGGCTGAACATTAGAATGATCAGAGTTTTTTCGTTTTGTGTTTTTTAAAATCTCATGCCCAGGCTCAGCAATTCTGATTTAATTGGTCATGATGAGACTACTACATTTAAATACCTCTAAATGAATAAACACTAGAGTAGAAATAAACTATATTATCTATATGATAACAGGAAAACAATAGAAAAGACTAAAAAAAAACACAAACAAACAAGAGGTGGGCTTTTTTAAAAGATAAACAAAATTGGCCAACCTTTAACTGGACAATTCAGAAGGAGAACAGGAACAAAATCAATAAAATTATAAATGAAAGAAGAGACATTATAACTGATAATAAAAAATACAAAGGATTGTAAGAGACTTGTGAACAACTACAGCTAACTCAAACAACACAGCTTTGAACTACACAGGTCTACTTATACGTGTATTTTCAATAAATATATTGGAAAATATTTTGGAGACTTGTGACACCTTGTAAAACCTCACATATGAACCACATAGCCTAGAAATACAAAAAAAAATATTAAAAAAGTTAGGTATGTCATGAAGGCATAAAATATATGTAGATACTAATCTATCCTTACCTAGGATTAAGATGAATAACGAGTAACTTAATATAAAACAAATAATGAGTTAGTTTTCTTACTGTTTTATAACTTTGCTTCCAAAGCATTACTTTACCTGCAGAATGTGTCTTTCTCATAATTGGAGAAAACGTGTATCAGCATATCATCACAGGTGTTTTTTCAATGTAACAATGTTTCCAATACTGTACTATGAATATAGTTATAGCACTGTATATCGTAACAATTTTATAATGATTCATTCACTAGTAAATGGGCTAGGTTACCATGAAGCAATAGTATTACTTACACAAGAAATCATATTGCTGCTTCTATGTTATCACTGCATGTATCATTAGATGTGTAAATTAGCATAAATTTCTTTTTCACATTACCTTTCCATTCTGATGTCTAGTGTTAGTGATATTCAAAACACTGCAGATGTTATATATAAGAAAATATTGATGTAGTTATTGACAGATTGTTCATCTTGTAAACCTTCAACATAAGCTTACAATATGAATAAATACAATACAGTACTACACACATATTTTCTCTTCTTAAGACTTTCTTAATAACATTTTCTTTTCTCTATCTTACTTATTGTAAGAATACAGTATACAGTACATGTAACATACAAAATACATGTCAATGAACTGTGTATGCTATCAGTAAGGCTTTCAGTCAAAAGTAAGCTATTAATAGTTCAGGTTGAGGGGAGTCAAAATTTATTTGTAGATTTTTTTGTACTGTGTGAGGGGAGCCCAATGCCCCTAACTTGCATTTTGTTCAAGGATCAACTGCACATGTCAACAAGCTGAATCTGAAACAAATGTATAAATTCCTAGTAACATACAATCAATGAAGACTGGATCATGAAGATTTAGAACGTCTCAACACACCAGTAATTATTCAGGAGACTGAATCAGTAACCAAGAAGCTCTCAAGAAAGAAAAGCCAAAGGTAAGAATTCTTTTCTGGTAAATTTACCAAACATGTAAAGTATTAATACCAGTCTTTAGCAAACTATTTCAAAACACCAAAGAAGAGGGAACAATCACAGTCTCGTTTTACAAGGCCTGCATTTCCCTGATAACAAAGTCAGCTAACACCACAAGAAAAAATTACAGGTCAATATCCCTGATGAATATTAGAGGCAAAAGTTATCACGCAAATACTAGAAAATGAAATTAAGCGGCACATCAAAAAGATCATATGCCATTTTCAAGTGGGATTTATCCATGGATAAATAAACAGGATGGTTCAGCATACATAAGTCAGTGTGATGTATCTTTAATAGAATGAAAGATTAAAATCACAAAATCATCTCAATAGATACAGAAAAAGCATTTGACAAGACTGAACAGATTCATGATAAAAACTGTCAACAATTTAAGCACATAAGGAATGTACCTTAACATAATAAATACCATATATAATAAGCCCACAGTTAACAGCATATTCACATGGTGAAAGATTGAAAGCATTTCCTATAAGTTCAGGAAGAAGAAAGGGTGCCCACACTCACCACTACTATAACATTGTAGTCTAAAGCCTCTACCCAGAGCAATCAGTCAAGGAAAAAAAAAAAAAGACATCAGAATTGGAAAGGACGATGTAAAATTGTTTGTCTCCAGACAACATGATTTTATATATAGAAAATCCCAAAGACCCCGTTCAAAAACTGTTAGATCTAATCAACAAACAGTACAGTTGCAGGATGCAAAATCAACATGCAAAAAGCAATATAATTTCTATACATTAAGTATGAACTAACTGAAACAGAAATAAAAAGAAGCATCCCATTTACCACAGCCTCAGAAACATTAAAAAACTCAGGAATATATTTAACCAAAGAGGTGAAATATCTATACATTGAAAACTATAAAATATTGATGAAAGGAACTGAAGAAAAGTAATAAATGGAAAGATATCCCATGTTCATGGATTCAAATGAATATTGTTAAAAAGCTCATACTACTCAAAGCCATCTATAGATTTAATACAATCCTATCAAGAGGTCCAATGGCATTTTTACAGAAATAGGAAAAATAATGCTAAAATTTGTATGGAACCCAAAAAAACTTCAAAGAGCCAAAGCAATCCTAAGAAAGAACAAAGCTGGAGGCATCACACTTTCTGATTTAAAACTCAATTACAAAGCTTTAGTAATCAATATGGTATTGGCATAAAAACAGACACAGACCAATTGAGTAGAATCAACAGCACAGAAACAAATGCATTCATATACAATCAAACAATATTTGAGAAGGGAGCCAAAAATACTCCACAGAGCAAAGACATTCTCTTCAATAAATAGTACTGGGAAAATTGGATATTCACAAGCAAAAGGATGAAACTAGACCCCTCGCTTATAACACTCACAAAAATTAGCTAGACATGGGTTAAAGACTTAAATTTAAGACCTGAAACCATGTAACTCCTAAAAGAAAACACAGGGGAAAACTTCTTGGCATGGGTATTGGCAATGATTTTTTGGATATGATACCTAAAGCACAAACAAGAAACAAACAATGCTGGAGAAGGTGTGGAGAAAAGGGAACCCTCTTACACTGTTGGTGGGAATGCAAACTAGTGCAGCCACTATGGAGAACAGTGTGGAGATTCCTTAAAAAACTGGAAATAGAACTGCCTTATGACCCAGCAATCCCACTGTTGGGCATACACACCAAGGAAACCAGAATTGAAAGAGACATATGTACCCCAATGTTCATTGCAGCACTGTTTACAATAGCCAGGATATGGAAGCAACCTAGATGTCCATCAGTAGAAGAATGGATGAGAAAGCTGTGGTACATATACATAATGGAATATAACTCAGCTATTAAATAGAATGCATTTGAATCAGTTCTAATGAGGTGGATGAAACTGGAGCCAATTATACAGCGTGAAGTAAGCCAGAGAGAAAAACACCAATACAGTATACTAAAGCATATATATGGAATTTAGAAAGATGGTAACAATAACCCTGTATGCGAGACAGCAAAAGAGACAAAGATGTATAGAACAGTTTTTGGATTCTGTGTGAGAGACAGAGGGTGGGATGATTTGGGGGAATGGCATGGAAACATGTAAAATATCATATAAGAAACGAATCGCCAGTCCAGGTTCAATACAGGATCCCTGGGGCTGGTGCACTGGGATGACCCGGAGGGATGGTAAGGGGAGGGACATGGGAGGAGGGGGTCAGGATGGAGAACACGTGTATGCCCGTGGCGGATTCATGTTGATGTGTGGCAGAACCAATACAATATTGTAAAGTAATTAGCCTCCAATTAAAATAAATAAATTTAAATTAAAAAAAAAACAAGTGGGACTACATCAAATTAAAAGGCCTCTGCACAGCAAAAGATAAAACAACAAAATGAAAAGACAATATATGGAAGAAAATACTTGCAAACCACACATCGAACTAGGGTTACTATTATAGAAATTATAGAAAGGCACTCATATGACTTAATAGCAACAAATAATCAAAATTAACAAAACAATCCAAATTAAAAATGAGCAAAGGGTCTGACTAGAAACAGAAAATTTTCCAAAGAAAATATTCAAATGGTGTACATGAAATGTACATGCCAATGGACATAAAATGGTGCTCACCATCACTAATCATTAGGCAAAGGCAAACCAAATCCACAATGAGATATCACCTCACAACTGTTATAATGGCTATCATCTAAAAGACAAGAGTTGATAAACGAGTACAAGGCTGTGGAAGAAAAGCATGCCCTTGTGCACTGTTGGTGGGAATGCAAACTGGTACAGGTAGTATGGAAAACAGTACACAAGTTTCTCAGAAAATTAAAAACAGAAGTACCATATCGTCTAGAAATTCTACTTTAGGGTATATATACAAAGGAAACAAAACTACTATCTCAGATGTTTATCTTCACCCCATGTTCACTGCAGTATTGTTTACAATACCCAAGACAGATGTGTTCATTAACAAATGAATGAATAAAGAAAATGTGGTTATGCACACACACACACAGGTACATATACACAGTTCAGCCTTAAAGAAAAATCCTGCAGTTGTGTCAAAGTAAGTCAGACAAATACATTATTTCTCACTTATACGTGGAATCTAGAGAAATCAAATTAATAGAAACAGTGGTTGTTTGTGGTTGTCAGAGGTGGCAGGTAGGGGTGGGGGTATCGAGTAAAGGTAGTCAAAAGATACAAACTTCCAGTTTTACGATAAGTAAGTTCTGATAATGTAACATACAATATGATGACTGAAACTATACTACTTTTATATTAAAAACTATTTTCTAACTACTTGAGGTAACAGATGTTATATAAACTTATTTTGGTAATCATTTTGTAATGCATACATATATCAAATAATCCCACTGGGCATCTTAAACTAATACAGTATTGTGCCAATTATTTTTCAATAAAACTGTAAAACGTCTCTATATTATTCTAACAATTATTCAAGGCTGAGAACCATTATCTAGTAAGCATATGGGATGAAAAAAGGGCTAAGACTGAACCTTGAAAAACCTCAGCATTTACTGGCCAGTTAAGATGAGTTGGGAAATGAGACAGAGAGGAAGCAGAGATACAGGGGGAAAACAAACAGGAGGTGTCACCCTGAAAACCTGAAAACTAAAGCATGGATATTTAAACAGGGAGCAAATGGTCAATTTTGCCAAGTGCAAAACTGAGGCATAAGCTCAGGTGACAACTAAGAAATGTCCAGATTGATAGTATTGCCCTTATGGACAAAAATGTTAGTTTACTAATAACACTAAAAACCAGATTGAAGTGGACTAGGAATGAGCTGGTGGTAAAAACTGGAGAAGGAGGCTAGCAGCAACTCTGACTTGGAGAGTGAGACAGAGGTAACAGTAATCAAGTAAGGAGCTTTGCTTATTACATAAAATAGACATGAATTAACTTAAAAGTCAATGGAATGTCTTCAACTGACAGGGGAAAAAATATGCAAGAAAAGGATAAATACAAGAGAGCATAAAGATCCTGAAAGTATGAGATCCTAAGAACAAGTGGAGGATTAACCTTAAATAACGAGAACATCTTTTTCATGAATCAGGAGAGAGCAAATACCAGTGAATATATTTTGCAGTAGAAAGATAAAGTTCCAATCCCGTAACATTTTTTCTCTAGAGTAGAAGGCAAAGTATGGGTTAGGAATAGGGTGAGAGGGACAACGTGATGGGCTAAAGTTTGTGGACAGTAGCAAACTACTTGAATGGTTTTTATGGAGAGTGAGGAATTGAGATGATTTTGCAGTCCATGGGGTCACAAAGAGTTGGACATGACTGAGCGACTGAACCTAACTGAGAAATGGAGTGGAAGAGCCAAGCAGTGTGCAAGATTTTTTTCAAGAAAAATTATAATTAATTTATAGAGAAACAAGTACAAGAACTAAATTAATCCAGAGATTTTTTTTTTTTTTACCAGATAAGAGCAACAAAAAATGGGGACATGAGAGTTCCACTATGGAACAGAGCTATGAAAATGGTGTGCAATGGAAATTAAGTTGGATGAGGAGAGAAAGAAAAAAAAAGAAGACAAGTGGTGGCTGGGGGAAAAAAATAGAAGCCCTGATAGGGTCTAAGAATAGACAAGGTCCATATGGTTGTTTTGGATAACTTTTTAACTATAAACCTCAGTGGTATTTCATTGAAAATACTAAAATTTAGTTCACAGAAGAGCTTTCCTGTTTTGTTTTGACTATGGCAGTGTGGGGGAAGGAATGGAGCAAAGAGTCTTCATTTCCTTTCATCCAAAGGTCTGTCTAGTCAAGACTATGGTTTTTCCAGTGGTCATGTATGGATGTGAGAGTTGGACTATAAACAAAGCTGAGCGCCGAAGAATTGATGCTTTTGAACTGTGGTGTTGGAGAAGACTCTTGAGAGTACCTTGGACTGCAAGGAGATCCAACCAGTCCATTCTGAAGGAAATCAGTCCTGGGTGTTCATTGGAAGAACTGATATTATAGCTGAAACTCCAATACTTTGGCCACCTGATGTGAAGAGCTGACTCATTTGAAAAGACCCTGATGCTGGGAAAGATTGAGGGTGGGAAAAGAAGAGGATGACAGAAGAGAGATGGTTGGACGGCATCACTGACTCAATGGACATGGGTTTGGGTAAACTCCAGGAGTTGGTGATGGACAGGGAGGCCTGGCGTGCTGCAATTCATGGGGTCGCAAAGAGTCGGACATGACTGAGTGACTGAACTGAACTGAACACTGCTGCTGCTGCTGCTGCTGCTAAGTCGCTTCAGTCATGTCCGACTCTGTGGGACCCCATAGACGGCAGCCCACCAGTCTCCCCCGTCCCTGGGATTCTCCAGGCAAGAACACTGGAGTGGGTTGCCATTGCCTTCTCCAATGAACTGAACACTAGTGGAGCTTTAAATCCATGGATCAAGAAAAATAAAAGAGGAAAGAAAAAAAATGGGAAGAAAAGAAAATTATAACTTTAAGTGGACAAAAAATTAAATCAAGTGTAGAATAAAATAGAGTATTGTCTTGCTGCAAGCAGTCAAATTGATACTAAACATGTGTGATGCTCCTACACAGCTCCTACTTAGGGACTCTGCTGTACAGGAACATCCCATCCTGAAAGGGACTGTTCAGGAACCTAGAGATAGGAAGGCATCCCAAGGCTGCTATCACTCCCAGTGGGTATCTGTGAGATCCAGGATAGCTTTGGAGCTTCATAGCTGTTTTTTTCCCTGGATAATTAGATGCGATAAATATAACGGAAGCTAGAGAAAGGTAGGTCAATCATTAGTTGATAAATATTTCCACAAAATTTTCTGTATCCCAGTCTTAACACTAGGTGCTAACAATACTACAGCTGACAAAACAGACATGGTTACTTTCTTCATGGAGCCTAAGAAATACACATGAAGACAAATATTAAATAATCACTAATATTAAAGTAAATAATTCAGCTGTCCAAAGGGGTACAGTGAAAGAAGATGTACATTCACATGTATTTAAGAATATTGAGGACTTATTAGTCCTGGTGTAAGTGGAGGAGGTACTAGGAAGGATTGAACAAGATGCCCAGATTTGGGGATCAGGCAACTTGATGGTGTGGTGGCATTTACTAACATATGAATCTAAAAGAAGAGCCAGTTAGGGAAAGGATAGTGCTGAATTCAACTCTGAACATCTTATATTTGAGATGCCTGTTCAACAACCTAGTGAAGATATACAGTAAGCGGTGGGATGAAAGGATCCAGAGCTCAGCATAATGATCTGGGCTGGAAAGATAGATTTTCTCATTTCCACTCTGCTCAAAGGAGCCTCTCATCTAACTCCTGCTACTGTGAATGGACAAATGATGAAGGCAGCATGGGCAAAGAAGGAAGAGGTTATCTTTCAGAATTCTTTTTACTACATAACGGTCCAGTTTAATAATCACAGCTGCTCTTCAGGAAAATTATGACAGAGGTAACAGGTGTCTCCTATACATCCTCCATGCCTTATCATGGTAATCTTTCCAAAACATAAGTTTATGATGTTACCTTCCCTCTAAGACACAAGATAAAAATGAAGCCCCTAAATCCTGGTTTCAGAATCTTTTATCAGCTGGCTTATTTCCTTCTATCTTCCCCCAGATTCTCTAGGACCTGTTTCATGCCACACACTTTTTTCCTCCAAGCATATCCACCTCCCTGCAGTCCATGTAACAATCTAGGCTGCTTTATGCCTCTTTACCTTGCTCATGTTGTTATTTCTCAAGTAACTTTTGTCCCTTGTCCTGCCTGAAAAACTTCTAGTCTTCCCTTAAGTTCCTGATTTATTTACGATTTCAAAGAACATTTTTAGCCCTTCCAGTATGTCCTACATTCTGTTAGATCTTTGGTATATAGAGTTATACACAAGGTTGATATTACCCACCAAGCTTATGTTGTATGTAACCTACCAGAAAAGGACACACACAAGACATATGTTATATACTTAACTTTTCCCCATTGGGAGATGGTAAAATTCTTTATATGTTCATAAGCTTATTTTATTATATTGTTTGCTCATACATTCTGGATCTGTCTTCTTGCCTTGTCTAAATTCTGGTGATCTTTTTTGTTTTTTTTTTTTTTTTCCACCAGTTTTTGACTTATTCTGTTCTGCCAGCTTTAACATTGTATTTTACAAGATCATTTAATCCTAGTATTTTCTTTTTTAATTGCTCCAAGTCTACTTGGACTCCTCTGAAGGTTTATTGACACAAACATAACTAATAAAATGCCTGCCACCACTTGCCCAGGGCTGGCCTTTTTTTCTCCCCAGTCTGTTGGTCAGATACCACTGACCAAAATCTCTCTCTCAGTCTCTCTCCCTGTGTGTGTGCCCATCTGTCTCTCTCTCTCTCTTCTAGGTATTCTGAATTATTTCCTCACTGGACAGACACATGGACTATATACATTTTCCTATAACATCAATAGCCCAGGATTTCCAGTTCAATCGTTCAATGTCCTGTCAGCTATGTTCTCATACAGGTCACTACTTTCTCCACCTTCTAGTAACACTAGCCTTATCAGTGTTGGGCAATTCAAAACACCTTGAACCCCCATCTCTCCACCTCTCAACTACCTATACAGGCCATAGACATACTATGCTTCCTGACATCAACAACTGGAATCTGGGGCTTCTCTGGTGAGTCAGTGGCAAAGAATCTGCCTGCCAATGCAGGGAAACAGGTTTGATCCCTGATTAAGGAAGATCCCACATGTCACAGAGAAACTAAGCCCACGTACTACAACTACTGAGCCTGTGCTCTAGAGCCCGGGAGCCAGAACTATTGAGCCCATGTGCCACAACTACTGAAGCTTGTGCACTCCACAGCCTGTGCTCCTCAATAAGAGAAACCACCGCAATGAGAAGCCTGAGCATCACAACTAGAATGAGGCACCAACTCACTGCAACTAGAGAAAAAGCCTACACAGCAATGAAGATTCAGCACAGCAATATAGATAGATAGATAGATAGATAGATAGATAAATTTTTAAAAATTGGAATCTGTACCACACTGTAGAGAACCCCACTTCAGCATACCAACCATGGGAAAAATCTAAATGGAAAGCGAAAAACTGACTTTATTCTGTTTTAAAATTGTCACATATTAAATTGTCTCTTGGTTGCTTGAGAAGCCCTGATCAGATAAATGAGCTATCTGAAATGTAACAAAAAAACATGTTATTCATGCACATTAAGGACCCAAAGTCTGAATGTCATCACACAGGCTTCTGGGAATTTTAATAACATTTATATTTCAATAATCTTGACATTACGTCTCTTTGAAGATGCATGGAAATACAACTACTACTGAGTTGAACTTATAGAGTTTACTTACAGAGTACAGCTCTTCCTCCCAGTCTGGTTGTGTTAGCAACTTAAGAAATGGCAGTTGCAGGAAAACTGTAAACATAGGTAATTTGTAGAAGGGGTGAATGACAATTTTGAAGGTCAAGACGTGGCCCTTCCTAAGTAAGTGAGATGTGGAAAAGAGAGGAAAGGATGTATCTAGACAAGGGGTTTGTTTAATGCAAATGCCAAGTCTCTACATGAAACTCAAAAATTGATTTCCTTAAGTCTCTAGTTCTCAGTATGACCAATAATATTTATTTTTTAAAAATCTAATGCTGATAAATTAGTTAGAAGAGACATTATTGTTGTCAGTGTCATGTAATTAAGCTCCTGAGATGAAGATAAATTTCATTCTATTTCAAAGTTGTAACCCTCACTGAGTCAGCCATCTTGAAATTACCTATCTGAATGACCTGAATCCAAATCATTCTGGCTGAGCTGGGAAAATGATCAAAAGTACCCACTCTTCAAAGCAGATTTTTTTTTAATGGAATTTTCTTTTATTTTTGTTTTTTTGTTTTGTTTTGTTTTGTTTTGGGCTGCACAACACGGCATGAGGGATCTTAGTTCCACACTAAGCCCCCTGTCAGGGTCTCCTGCATTGCAAGTGGATTATTTACCAGCTGAGCTACCAGGGAAGCCCATATTGGAAGCACATAGTCTTAACCACTATACCACCAAGGAAGTTCCAAAGCAGTGGGTTTTTTTAATAATAGAGAAAAACATCAAAAACTAGTCTATCTACTAGTTGGTCATTTTAAACTAAGTGGTCATTTTTTAAAAAGCAATTAAAATAAAAATACACTCAACACATAAAATGCATATCATACAAAGCAACAGCAACATCAAAACTTGAATATATACTAGGATCATTCACAATTATTTTTAAAGTATTTTTATAAATTCAGGTAAACACTGAAAAGACATATACAAATATGACAATGTAAGTTACAGTATTAAGGAGGGCAAAATTATGGCAAAATATCATCTACTTTCCAAAATGTTTGCAGTGTTGTTACTTCATCTATACAGAAATGAGTAAAGTCGTGCCAAACTGACAGGGCTTCAGGGGTGATATCTTTATATGCCACAGACAGTACTATATTATTACCAAGGGAAGCAGTGCTGCCATTCTATTTCCTCCTAAACTTTATTTTAATTAAAGGAGAGTAATCCTGCAACAGCCCAAGACCAAATAAATGTCAGCTCAGCATTTGTGGAAAATGCGAAGACTAAATGAGAACAATGAATTAGCCTAATTCAGAGACTAATAACATTATGAAGTGAACTGTCATCTTGGTGCTTACATGTAATCTCTCTCAGAGAAGCAAATGTGGATGGATGCAGTGGAGGATTCCATTTCCATTACCAAAATGGTTGAGGTCTTGGTGATACTTTATAATCAGAGACCAGATTTTATGAGCTTTAGTTATCTCAAGGGGCTAGGAAATACTGTAAAGCTCACTGTTAAATAGACAGATGCAAAATTAAAGCAGTGAAAATGAGGATTCTATGTTTTGGTGGAAAGAGAAAAAACAATGGAAAAG
>SJXQ01006356.1:122252-171947 GCA_006408695.1 Aepyceros melampus | reverse complement strand
CTCCATCTTTGGCTGCAAAGAATATAATCAATCTGATTTTGGTGTTGCCCATCTGGTGATGTCCATGTGTAGAGTCTTCTCTTGTGTTGTTGGAAGAGGGTGTTTGCTATGACCAGTGCATTTTCTTGGCAAAACTCTATTAGTCTTTGCCCTGCTTCATTCCACATTCCAAGGCCAAATTTGCCTGTTACTCCAGGTGTTTCTTGACTTTCTACTTTTGTGTTCCAGTCCCCTATAATGAAAAGGACATCTTTTTTGGGTGTTAGTTCTAAAAGGTCCTGTAAGTCTTCATAGAACCATTCAACTTCAGCTTCTTCAGCGTTCCTGGTTGGGGCATAGACTTGGATTACTGTGATATTGAATGGTTTGCCTTGGAAACGAACAGAGATCATTCTGTCATTTTTGAGATTGCATCCAAGTCCTGCATTTCGGACTCTTCTGTGCTCTCTGCCTACCTATATTCTAGACTTCAAGCTCAGCTCCTGCCCATCCTGTTGTAATCTCGTTGTATCATATGTTCCAGGATCCTTGCTGGGATGTAGTGTTTCTTGCCAGCGTCTGTTTTGCTCCTGGAACTGATTCCTAGTCAAGTCACAGGATGGACCACTGGAGTGTCACTGTTTGACTTGCATAAATTGGAACAGCAACTGTTTTGTGGAGAATAAAGAAAATTTAGCACAAAGGATGAAAATAAGTCTGAGGAAATTCCATGAATTGGTAAAAATAATAGATATTAATTACCATCAAATGGAATTGCATGATGACTATTAGTTTTTTGCAGTTTAAGCTACAAGCATTAGGATTCTGTCTTTTTAAAGAAAATCAGTGTTCCATCTCTGGGTTGCATTTGCAATTCCCAAGGCTAACTGAAAGTTTTGCTCCTGGAACTGATTCCTAGTCAAGTCACAGGATGGACCACTGGAGTGTCACTGTTTGACTTGCATAAATTGGAACAGCAACTGTTTTGTGGAGAATAAAGAAAATTTAGCACAAAGGATGAAAATAAGTCTGAGGAAATTCCATGAATTGGTAAAAATAATAGATATTAATTACCATCAAATGGAATTGCATGATGACTATTAGTTTTTTGCAGTTTAAGCTACAAGCATTAGGATTCTGTCTTTTTAAAGAAAATCAGTGTTCCATCTCTGGGTTGCATTTGCAATTCCCAAGGCTAACTGAACAGTGTTGTAGCATCTTCACATTAAGAAAGCTTTCCAAAGAAATTCCCTGGGAAAAATCACCCTGGGGGTGATGCCTATATTGACACAAAGTCTGGTATCCAGTTAATATGGCCTGTAGATACACCTGCCCTGAGTTTGAAACCACAGAAAAAATAGAAAAGAGCCATACTTTTTCTTCACATCCTGTATTCTACTCAGGAAAAAAAAAAAAGAAGCTTTATTAGACAGTATTTGTAGCAGTTACCCTGGTGTAAGCAACTCTGACTTGCAGAATATTGCTTTATTAAGCCTAAGAGGATCCATCCAGAGACTGGGTCTACATACTTGGCTAAAGACATCATGAAGTTGCCAGGAGAATGTCTGAACCTGCACTCGAGAAGGA
Organism: Aepyceros melampus; assembly: GCA_006408695.1. Lineage (NCBI taxonomy): Eukaryota > Metazoa > Chordata > Mammalia > Artiodactyla > Bovidae > Aepyceros > Aepyceros melampus. The sequence continues at coordinate 170,381 of SJXQ01006356.1, read as the reverse complement.
GAACTAGGTGCAGGTCAATAGACGACTTATGTGCCAGGTTATGGGTAAGAGCTCTAATTTCTGACTAGTTTTTCCTTCCTAGGAAGCTGGTTAAAATGCATACACACACACACACAGCTCTCTCAAGAATTCATAGAACCAGTAGACAAAATCAAAAATAGTTAAGGATAAAGAAAGTTTGATTAATGCTGTCAATCAACTGCAGAGACGAATTTCAGCACTAGGGCCTGGAGGGAGAGAGGGTGGCAACGTCTTACTTTGTCCCTTGGAGTCATCTACATTTGCTGCCTTGGCCACCAGGGCCTGGGCAGGCCATGTGAATGTGTGAAGCGCTGGGTAAGGTGGGGCCATGGCAAAGAGAGCTTGAGCCTTCCAGCAGCCGCCCCCTGCCTCAGCCTCCCTTTGACTACATCCTGGTAAGGAGCCAGAACGGCCAGACCTTCTGTTTTCTCTTGATTCCAGTAATTTGGCTTTTTAAGGATAACTCTCGATTCTTAAATGTTGGCTAATTTGAACTTGTAAATGAAACACTCTGAGCGCTCCTATCCCTCCCGTTTCTATATGGAGCTCCCTATTTGGCCTTCCCGAGCATGGCTCACGGTGCCCCCGTGCTCGGGGCGATGGGTGCCCCAGTGTCTCTTCTCTTTCTCTCCCACTCCTCCCCTGTATATATCCTGCAGGCCTGCGCCCTCCTCCTGTACCACCTTCATTTTTTATTCACTTGCTCTCTTTGTTCAAACTGTTTTTTCCTCCCAGAACATACTCCACCCTCTCAGCTGTCAAAAATACCCCTTTAGGACTAGCTCAGGGCTTCCCTGGTGGCTCTGATGGTAAAGAATATTCTTGTGATGCAGGAGACCTGGGTTCAATCCCTGGGTCGGGAGGATCCCCTGCTGGAGGGCATGGCAACCCACTCCAGTATTCTTGCCTGGAGGATTCCTGATGGATTCAGAGCAGCCTGGCGGGCTACAGCCCATGGGGTCACAGGACTAGCTCAATCTCGATGAGAACTGATGAACACATTCTGTATCTTTTTGATGGTATAGGGGAAAGGGGAGAGGGTCTAAATTTCTGCCCAGCATAAGTTCCTAGGCAGTGCACTTCCCCTATGCTGGGCAGTTGCCTGGAAATGTCTGTTTCCTGTCATCACACCACCCCTCCCCGACTCAGGAGATGGGCAGGTACCCCTTCGGATACCTGGTAGCATCCTGAAAAGGAAGTTCACTCTTCCTTGGGCTTCTCCATAAAGAGAGAAGCCTCCATAAAGTCCCGTTTATTTAACCACTCAGCATGAGAGATACATATACTCCCTTATAATTACAGCCTCTCTCCTTCTGTCCTCTAAAAGAGTAATTTCTCTATTTCCATCCTCCTCCCAAACAGAGCAACACCCTCCCTTCATCTTCCATAATAGCGATAGTTGTTTTTATTTTAAAACCAGTCCTCCCCCGATGTCTTTCCCAGTTATTCCTCTGTCTTCTCTTTTCTCTTATATTCAAATGCAGACAATGGACTCTCCTCCTTAGTTTTTCTCCCAAATGTCTTCTCTCCCTACTTCTTCCCAGAAGAGGAGCCATCATCTCTTTCTGGAACGCCTATTTCAAAATCAACTTCCTTAAAAAAAAAAAAGTAACTTCCTGTCTTCCCCTTAACTAGTCATTAACTTGGACGTCCAACCAACTTCTAATAATAAAGGCATGATAATGACCTAGCATTTATCCAGTGCCAGATGCTACGTGGCTGCCTCTCATTTCACTTTTCCAACTTTGTAAAATAAATATTACCATCCCACGGCACAGAGGGGAACACTGAGAAATCATCTGTCTAAAATCGTGTAAGTAGAAAGTGGCAGAGACACAAATAAAATCCAAATTCAGGTCATCGTGACTCCAAAACTAGCATGAGGTGCTCCTCCCCGTGTCAGCATGTGAGCTGCCGTGTATATTACAGTAGCTTCCTGTGGCTGCCATATCGAACTTCCAGAAACTGGGTGGCTTAAAACAGCGTATTTCTTCTCTCACAGTCTGCAGGCCAGATGTCTGAAATCAAGGTACTGGCAGAGTTGGCTCTGGGGGAGAATTCGTCCCACTCTTCTCCTCTAGCTTCTGGTGGCTGCTGGCAATTGATGGGGTTCCTTGGCTTGTAGACTGATGTGTGCATATAGGCATGAGCATGTGCTCAGTCACATCTAACTCTTTGGGACCCCATGGACTAATAGCCCACCAGGCTCCTCTGTCTAGGGGATTTCCCAGGCAAGAGTATTGGAGTGGGTTGCCATTTCCTCCTCCAGGGGATCTTCCTGACCCAGGGATCAAACCCACGTTTCCTGCACTGCCAGTGGATTCTTTACCACTACACCACCTGGGAAGCCTCTGCAGACTTGTAGTTTCTCCTTTTTCTTCCTTTTTTTAAAGGTGTTTTTTTTTTTTTTAATGGACCATTTTTAAAGTCTTCATTCAATTTGTTACAATATTGCTTCTGTTTACATTTTGGTTTTTTGACTGTGAGGCACGTGGGAGTCTTAGCTCAACCAGGGATTGAACTCGTACCTCCTGCAGTGAAAGGTGAAGTCTTAAGCCCTAGACTGCCTGGGAAATCCCTCCCTTCTTATTTCTTCTAGATACTTGTCATTGAATTTAGGATCCATCCTAATCCTTAGTTGAGATCCTTAACTGAGATCCTTAATTACTTCTGAAAGACTTTTCCTGAATAGGATGGACATATCCTGAAAGGCGGAGAAGGCGATGGCACCCACTCCAGTACTCTTGCCTGGAAAATCCTGTGGACGGAGGAGCCTGGTGGGCTGCAGTCCATGGGGTTGCTAAAAGTCGGACACGGCTGAGCAACTTCACTTTCACTTTTCACTTTCATGCATTGGAGAAGGAAATGGCAACCCACTCCAGTGTTCTTGCCTGGAGAATCCCAAGGACCAGGGAGCCTGGTGGGCTGCCATCTCTGGGGTCCCACAGAGTTGGACACGACTGAAGCGACTTAGCAGCAGCAGCAGCATCCTGAAAGGGGGGATTGGGAGATGGGGCAGCATTCAACCCACATAAAAGGCAAAGTGGACGTGAGGCAAGTGGTTACCAGCTGTTCCAGTCCAGGCTGCCAAAGACTTGTTCCAAATGCAAATTCAGTTTAGTACTTCATCTTAACAATATCCAGGGAGATTCCTTTTAATTCCAGCATTTCATAAAGATAACAGATGGACTCATTGAAAATATAATTTACATTGTAGAATAAGCCACACGTGCACACACAAACACACAACTTAAACAGATACATAGCAAATTTTAAATACCATACAACTTTAATGAATTAGTCTGGCTGGCAATCTCTACCAATGACAACCCTTGCTGAAGCGCTAGGGGTTCTGCCCTTGCTTTAGCCTGGATCACGTTCTTCCTTCATGCTCCTGGTTCCGGGTCTCTCACCTTCTCTGCCCAGTTGCACATCCAAACCTGGCTGGTCCCTTCCAGGCACCAGATCTTACAACCTCACTTCTGCATTCTATGAGCTCTGGTCAGAGTGTCTCGCAACCTGACAACACATATGCTATGGACTATTTTCCATGTCATTGTCACTGCAGCTCTGATGACTCTCTTATGGTTCCCAAAACCCTGCCATGGAAACAGAGCCAGAGGTGCATTATGGGCTCCCGTGCTGCTGACTTAGTGCCCTCTGCCACCTGCCATGGCAGCCAGAGGAGGGTTATGGCCCACTGGGGACATCGCAGGAGATGAATTCCTCCCCAGCTGCGTGCTGTGGCTGGATTGATTTTTACAATTTAATTATAGCTGTAGTTGGTGCTTTATGGATTGTTACGGAGTTAGACCCTGCAGAAACATCTGTAAAGTTTGGCAGCAGAATAGAGGAGTTAGTGGCCTGGACTGTATTATTAGGCTCCTCCTGAAAAAGTGCCACAGCAGGTGCTCTGTGGAAAGGAGATCTGCAAGGGGAGATCGTGGTGGGGTTACTGCCGGACCCCATCACCTCCAAAGGACTGTGGATTGCTAGAGTTTGAGCTGCCCTTGGGGGATCTGTTAAAAACTACGGATGCTTCTCTGTGTTTGCAAGAGCCCAGAAGAGTCAAACGGTACTTCCAAGAAGGAGAGAGATAATTGGGTCTGAGAGTCACTGGGAAGACCCCACCAGGGGTAAAACCTTGAGATACTTCTGCGCCAGTGGAGATGGTCCCCAGCACCCACACCTCCATGTGATCCAGTCGCTAGTGAATTAACAGCTGACCCAGCAGGGGCCCTCTGGGCATCTCTCCTGGTTAGTGGGTGCATTACGCGTAAGTGCATGCTCAGTCACTTCAGTTGTGTCCGACTCTCTATGACACCACTGACTGCATTCTGCCAGGCTCCTCTGTCCAGGGATTTTCCAGGCAAGAACACTCAGTGGATTGCCATTTCTTCCTCCAGGGGATCTTCCTGACCCAGGAACCGGGTTCACAGCTCCTGCATCTCCTGCATTGCAGGCAGATTCTGTACCCACTGAGCCACTGGGGAAGCTCCTAGCTGGCGCATTATAGTTGCTTCCTTAATGTTCAGCTCCTGCCCCTGAGGAGCAGGAAAGGCGGGAGCACCGCGGGGTTGCAACCAGAAGCCCAGGGAGGAGACATGTGTTCCTAGCGGCTTCTGGGTGTTTGCGCCATTTGCTGCAGATTCCGTTAACTCTATCATGGATGTGTCCGGTTTCTCGCTGGGACTGTGAGAGGGGCAGAGCCCTTGGCCAAGGTTAAGCTGACCTACACGAGCAAGGGGAACAGCATGGGCCAGATGCCCACATGCTGAAGTTCCAGGAGGTCAGTGGGCTCAGAGCCCCAGAGCCCAGCTTGTCCTGGGGAGGGTGGGTTCAATTGGTGAGTCCAGGGTATGTGGGTGCAGCTGGAGAAGGGAGGGTGTCATATTTAGCCATGCTTTTTTAGAGAAGAGAACTGTCTGAGAGTCAGGGAGACTGACACAGTGGCTTCTTGGAACATTCTCCTCCTGGACAGCCCATGCTTTCCACCAGGAGGGCTTCCTGTTTCTGCCCCCGTGGTCTCCACAGTCAACAGTGTTTTACCCAGGCTAGTGCTTTGCTGTGCCTCTGTTCTGTGCCAATATAGGCCAGTACTGTTGCCTGGAAAATCTCGTGGACGGAGGAGCCTGGTGGGCTGCAGTCCACGGGGTTGCGAAGAGTTGGACACGACTGAGCGACTTCACTTTCACTTTTCACTTTCATGCATTGGAGAAGGAAATGGCAACCCACTCCAGTGTTCTTGCCTGGAGAATCCCAGGGATGGGGGAGCCTGGTGAGCTGCCGTCTCTGGGGTTGCACAGAGTCAGACACGACTGAAGCGACTTAGCAGCAGCAGCAGTACTTTGCTGTGCCTCTATTCTGTGCCAATATGGGCAGGAATGAACCCAAAGGCCACAAAGATGAATCAGACTCTAGTCTTGGTTTTGAGCTGATCCCAGGGCAGCAGCCACCATCAGCACGTTCTTCTCCAGGGACATTTTTCTGTGTGGCCCATTACATCCCATTCCTCCTGCCTACATTGCCTTTCACATGAAAGGTTATCTCTTTGTCTTGTGTCTGCCTGTAAACTGGATTCTGCTTCCTGCCCCCTACCCATGCAAGGGCCCTTCTCCAAGATATACGTTAGATTTTCCCATTTGATACTCAAGCTCCCTAAAGTATAATCAGCTTCTCCCTTTTCTTCCCAAGTTTTCAACTAGAGGTTGAATACATTTCTCAAAGTTATCCTTCCATAATTTCCTGGGCCTCAGTTTTCCTATCTTTAAGACTGAAGGAGTTGGGCTAGATGAGTTTTGCATCTGACATTCTAGTCTTCCTATTACTTTTTAATGTTTCTATAAGAAGATAGCCCACAAGGCACCTAATATGTGAGTTCTAAAGAAGTCTGTCTGTCCAGGACAGAGACCCATTACAGGGACCGTGATGTGGCAAGCAGAGCAAAGGCTGGATTGTGGCTTTTCCTTACATCTTTGGCCAGCTGCCCTTAGACAGTGAGTAACCTGGTCAACTGCACATGGCAGTCTTATTTTCTAAGTACCAGCAAGACATGCAATTGCAGAGAACAAGTAGATGACAACCAAAGTCTTTGTATAGGACAGTGTTACTCAACCAGCTTGTCCTCCTTCCTCAGAGGGCATTTGGAATATTCCAAATATTCCAGGGTTAGGGTTAGGGTTAGAAAAAATGAAAATGTAGTCTCCTAGCCAAAGGTGAAAGTCCTACACACAATTCAAAGAGGCACAGAAAGAGTCAGGGATTCAAACCTAATGTTCAAAAATACCTGTTAAAATTACTCATGATTTAAGCTTTTGCTACCACTTCCTGAATAAATACTTATTTTGTTTATGCAATGCCTGATTATTATTATTATGGCTAATATTTTTTAATTGATTTTTTTTTTTTAGTTTGTTTTGTTTTACAATACTGTATTCATTTTGCTATACATTGACATGAATCAGCCATGAGTACACACCAAGGAAACCAGAATTGAAAGAGACACGTGTACCCCAGTGTTCATCGCAGCACTATTTATAATAGCCAGAACATGGAAGCAACCTAGATGTCCATCAGCAGATGAATGGATAAGAAAGCTGTGGTACATATACACAATGGAGTATTACTCAGCTATTAAAAAGAATACATTTGAATCAGTTCTAATGAGGTGGATGACGCTGGAGCCGATTATACAGAGTGAAGTAAGCCAGAAAGAAAAACACCAATACAGTATACTTACACATATATATATGGAATTTAGAAAGATGGTAATGATAACCCTATACGCGAGACAGCAAAAGAGGCACAGATGTATAGAACAGCCTTTTGGACTCTGTGGGAGAGAGAGAGGGTGGGATGATTTGGGAGAGTGGCAGTGTAACATGTATGATATGGCTAATATTTTGAACCAGGGTTTCTCAGGCTTAGCACCACTGATATCTGGGACTGGAAAGTTCTCTGCTCTGGCACTGTCCTGTGCATTCCAAGGTGTTTAGAAGCCCAGCCTCTACACACTAGATGCCAGTAGCACCCCACCACTCTCTCACCCCATTCTTCCACTGTGACAGCCAAAAATGTCTCCAGATATTCCAAAGAAAAGCTTGAAACCTGTGGCCTCTAAGGATACTCATTCAATTCTTTCTTTCTTGTGGCTTTCCAAACTTATAATAACCCCTCAGTAAATTTCAGGTTAAAATTACAAAGAAAATTTTAAAATTGATACTTAGATTTTATGCAGTGTGTTCAGCTATAAATTAACCTGCAATTTGAGTCTATGATTTGAAAATTCACTCTACACAAAAGCACTAGGTAAACTGTCTTAAATCTTTATTAAGTCTTTAACTTCAACAGTAATTGAAGGGTTATTGACCTTGAAAAGACACCAAACAATGGCAGTATTTGGTATTTTATTACTGATATTACTTTGCCAACAAAGATCCATCTAGTCAAGGCTATGGTCTTTCCAGTGGTCATGTATGGATGTGAGAGTTGGACTGTAAAGAAAGCCGAGCACCAAAGAATTGATGCTTTTGAACTGTGGTGTCGGAGAAAACTCTTGAGAGTCCCTTGGACTGAAAGGAGATCCAACCAATCAATCCTAAAGGAAATCAGTCCTGAATATTCATTGGATGGACTGATGGTAAAGCTGAAACTCCAATATTTTGGCCACCTAATGCAAAGAACTGACTTATCGGAAAAGACCCTGATGTGGGAAAGACTGAAGGTGGGAGAAGGGGATGACAGCGGATAAGATGGTTGGATGGCATCACCAACTCAATGGACATGAGGTTGAGTAATCTCCAGGAGTTGGTGATGGACAGGGAGGCCTAGCTAGCTGCAGTCCATGGGGTCACAAAGAGTCAGACACGATGGAGGAACTGAGCTGAACTGAACTACTGAAATTATGTTCTGTGTGTGCTCAATTGCTTAGTCATATCTGGCTCTTATATGTTTACATAAACAGAAATGTGGATTAAATAGATTTTTCACTTGTAAAAAAAAAAATAGGGTTGATTCTTGTGTTTTCCCAGTTGGACTTGAGTTGAAAGAGATTCAAGAATCAAATTCCACTTAGGATGTGGAAAGATACACCTAAGTGTGAGAGATAGGCAGATAGTATAAAGTACCTGCTGACAAGAACTTCTGTTATGTATTTAACACTTAGAACCTGGCCCGACATATGGCAGATGCTCAATAAGTGTTCGCTGGGGAAATGACTAAGTGGATTAATTAATGAATCTTTCATTATTTTTAACAGTTGCATGTTAAAAAGGCATTTGGGTTATCCCAAGATTTTGTGGTTATCACTATACTATGAATTACTTCCTACACACATTTCCCCAAGAATTGAAGCATTTAAACTGTGAAAACTGGCGTGAGTAGAGCCGTTTAAAGTAGAGCTAGAGACCCAACTGCTAAGCAATTAACTAAGTGTCATGTTTTTTCAGACATGCGAAGCCTCAGAAAATGTACCTTCTAGGTACCTTTTTAGGAAGATATCAGAGAATGTTCTTTTCCAAAACAGGGCCATAAACCAAAGAAGAGGAAGACATGGGCTGCAGAAAGCAGTCTGGTTACTACCCTGGTGCACAGGACAGAGGGGAGGGAGTCCTGAGGATGCTGACACAAGGAGACCTAGGACCACCATTGAGTGCTGGGCACATCGGGCCACCAGCCAGCCTGGAGCCTGACTGAAGGCCCTGGGAGAGAGTGTCCTTAGGAAGATGGGCTCGACTTCTGGAGAGGATATTTAAACAATTGTTTATGAGTTTGATCTTACATTAATGACGATAACATGGTGTATTACTGGCAGAAGGGTTCTTTACCACTAGGGGCACCTAATACTGTAGAAAACCTCAGTTGAAGAGCCAGCTTTTCAACAAGAACATTCTGACCCCAAAATCTGACCAAATGCTGCTCTCTTCTATCCTTTCTATGTCAGGGACGTTAAAGCCTGAAAATCTCGTCCTGGGTTTTCTGGGTAACCTCCTGGATTAAACTCTGACCTGCTTGATCCCAGAGGTGACACCTATTTAGCTGTGTATCCACAGCTCCATGGAGTGCCTGGTGCTCCACAGATGCTCTTTGAATGCATACAAGAACAAATGATGACCTCCCAAAGGGGTGCACACGGGCAGCGGTGACACAGAGAAGCAAGGGCTCTGAGCTGCTCTAGAGGGCTTTCCAAAAGACCTTACAAAGGAAGCATTATTTCCTCTGGAGGGACTGGGTGAATAGGCAAGGTAAGAAAGGGTAACCCAGACAAGCGGGAGCGGAGCAGAGGTGCAGAGGTATGAGTAGACAGGTAGGTGTGTGCTGTGCACACACACTCTTAGAGAGAGTAGAGTGGTTCAGAATGAGGCTGTCCTGGTGGGCAGAGGTGAGCACAGTCCCGTGGGCCACTTCTTGCTCGTAGAAGCCACTTAGACTCTTCATGCTTGAAGATCTGCGCTGCGCTGTGCTCAGTCAGCCTGTGCTGTGCTGCGCTTAGTCGCTTCAGTCCTGTCTGACTCTGTGATCAATGGAATGGAGCCCACTAGGCTCCGCTGTCCCTGAGGAAGATTTCCCGGCAAGGATACTGGAGCGGATTGCCATGCCCTGCTTTAGGGGATTTTCCTGACCCAGGGATTGAACCCATATCTCCTGCATTGCAGGCAGATTGTCTGGTTTTAAGCCCACAGGGAAGCCCCTATGCCTGAAGATCAGGGATTCCCAAAGCTAATGTCTCATCAGAATCACCAGTGAAGCATTTTTGGCACATGTGTCCCTAGCCCCACCCAAGAGAGTATTAGCCATAGCTCTGTGATTGGAACTAGGAAACTGTAGTTGTCAGAAAATGCCTAGATGGCACAGACTGGGGACAGGCTTGGGGATGGGGGAAGAGCCAGCCAGGGAAACATTACTTCCTTTGTAAGGTCTTTTGGAAAGCTGCTAGAGCAGCTCAGAGCCCTTGCTCCTCTGTGTCACCGCTGCCCTTGTGCACCCCTTTGGGAGGTCATCATTTATTCTTATATGCATTCAAAGAGCATCACTGGAGCTCTAGTTGTGTACCAGGCAATGTACAGGACCTGTGGATACACAGCTAAATAGGTGTCACCTCTGGGATCAAGCAGGTCAGAGTTTAACTCAGGAGATTAACCAGAAAACTGAAGATGTGATTTCAGACTTTAATGTCCCTGACATAAAAAGGACAGGAGAGAGCAGCATTTGGTCAGGTTTTGGGGGTCAGGCTTTCCTTGTAGAAAAGCTGACTCTCTGGGGCTGGTACAACAAATATACCATAGACTGGTTGGTTTAAGCAAAAAGTACTCATTTGTCAGTTTGGGAGACTGGGAAGCCTAAGATGAAGGTAGCAAGATACTGCTAGATCCTGCCTCTGGTGAGGACCGGCTTCCTGGTTTGCATACAGTTGTCCTGTGTCCACAGGTGGTACAGAACAGAGTGAGGAGAGGAAGCTCTCTTCTGTCCCTTCTTATAAGGGCACTAATCCTATTTATAAGGATTCCACCCTCATGACCTAATCACCACCCAAATGCCTCACTTCCTGATTTCATCAATTTGGGGATTAGGCTTTAACATATGATTTTGTGGGAGAGATACAGACATTCATCCCTGAAGAGCAAGGAAGAGTCAGTCGGTCAGTGCAGGCACTCAGTCATGTCCAACTCTTTGCGACCCCATGGACTGCAGCACGCCAGGCTTCCCTGTCCATCGCCAACTCCTGGAGCTTGTTCAAACTCATGTCCATCAGGCCGGTGATGCCATCCAACCATCTCATCCTGTCATCCCCTTCTCCTCCTGCCTTTAATCTTTCCTAGCATCAGTGTCTTTTCCAATGAGTCAGTTCTTCACATCAGGTGGCCAAAGTATTGGAGTTTCAGCATCAGCATCAGTCTGTCCCATGAATATTCAGGACTGATTTTGTTTAGGATTGACCTTTTTGATCTCCTTGCAGTCCAAGGGATTCTCAAGAGTCTTCTTCAACACCACAGGGAGGAAAAGAGGGAGAGCCAAATCTGGGCTTTCGAGTCAAGAACCAGATTGGAGACTTTCCCTAAAATCCAGAGGTGATGCAGTTTAACCAATTTGAATCAGAACAGCATGAATAACACTTTTGTGTTGATTTAAAACACAAATACTATGAAAGAGTTACTTTGTGAGACCTTCATCATTACTAAATCTACCATGTTATTGCTGAAATGAGGTGATTTAAAGATGGAAAATTAAGATCAATTTCCGGGTGACCACTTCTTCAACACCACAGGGAGGAAAAGAGGGAGAGCCAAATCTGGGCTTTCGAGTCAAGAACCAGATTGGAGACTTTCCCTAAAATCCAGAGGTGATGCAGTTTAACCAATTTGAATCAGAACAGCATGAATAACACTTTTGTGTTGATTTAAAACACAAATACTATGAAAGAGTTACTTTGTGAGACCTTCATCATTACTAAATCTACCATGTTATTGCTGAAATGAGGTGATTTAAAGATGGAAAATTAAGATCAATTTCCGGGTGACCTACTTTTGTTACTGGAATTTGAAACATTCTCTACTTTTCTTTCTTCTGTAAATGAATAACAATGAAATAAATTTTAACATAAGCTAGTGTATTTCACATCTAATATGTGATGTTGATATTGTTTAAAATATTTGGTTTTATTGAGGGAAAAAATGCATTAAAATGCCCTCAGGAAAGCCGTTTCCCAAATGTGCATAGTTTGATTCCTATCCTGATGTTCATTTATTTCAGTCTTAATCTTACTTAAAAATCAACTAGTATCAGCTAAGTTCCTACTCTGTGCAAGGTCTTGATTTGGAAAACAAGGAGATCAACTGCTGTCGGAATGTAAGAGAACATGAGCCACAAGCTTTGTTCAAAAAGAGTTTACAAGCTGGCTGGGGAGATAAGACTAATACACATGAGAAAATTACTAATGACTCACTACATCCACATAGCTCTGATGCTAAGATCAAGTGAGGATACAGAGGACAGGATCTATAGGAGCTCAGAAGACGTGGAAACAACTATGGGCTCAACTGGTTAGGGAAGGCTTCCTGGAGGAGGTGTGATCTGAGCTGGTCTTGAAGGCTGGGTCAGAGTTTACTGGAAAGAGTTGAGGAAAGAGACTCCTGGGGGAGCGACAGGAGAGGCCTTGAATCCAGGTGGAGGAAGATGTAAAACATGTTCAGAATAATAATCAAAGGAAGGTTCTATCTTGGGAATCACTGGAAGTGTGATTGGGCAATATTTAAAGAGTGACCGTGGAGAATTTTGAATGCCAAATTCAAAGCAGTAGGCATAAGAGAGTGGCTGATGAATTTTGGTTAGATTGGAGAAGAGGAAGATGAACAAAGAACTTGGAGAACACAGATTGGAGAAAATTTTCTAGTGAATGAAGAAAGTGATGAAACAAGTTAGGAGGCTGTTGTAAGAGGGTAAATCTAAGGGGATGCAATTCTGAGTTAGACCTTGGAACTGGGATTGGTAGGAAAGGGAAGGTGGCTGGAAACCGGGCAGTGCACAGGTAAGCAGGCTTTAGGACAAGCTGTGGTTCACAGAAGGAGGAAGGGAGGCAGCCCCACACAGAAATTTGGTACTGGAGTTGTTGCGTGAATGATGGTGTTGCCGGCAGAAAGAGGAAGGTCAAATGGGGGTGCTGGTTTGGAGAGAAAGAAAAAGGTCTCCGTTGCAAGCATGTTGAATGTGAGCAGGCAGCAGAAAGAAACACAGACAAACAGCTGAAGATGCGGGGCTTTGTTTAGGAGAAAATTTGAGGCTGGAGTTGTCCCCACAGAGGTGAGTGCTGAAATTGAAGAGTAAAGAAGAGTCACTCATTCAACAACTATGTGGTCTTATCTATTAGGTGTCGGGCACTTTCAGACCCGCTGGCATACAGCAGAGGGCAAAGGAGATACTTTTGGAGCGTTTTTGATTGTAGGAAGCTGATTTTAAACGAAAGAACTGGGGGTAGGAAGGTGAGAGAGAGAGAGAGCAAGCAGAAAGCATTCCATTTTGGGGGGATGGGAAAAGAAAGCAGGAACATTGTGGGGACTAGGTTTATTCTGAACTTCCACACAGAGAAGAGGAATCGGAGAGAGTGGGAACTCTCTGTCCTCTCCTCTGCCCGGGGCCTCTCTGGAGTCCTGCCTGATTGTCCCACACGTGTGTGTTTTCAGACACAGGGCTGGCGGTCACAGAGGCAGCGCCAGCCCCCTCTCTCCAGAGTCTGTTCCTACCGTAGGCCGTGGTTTAAGCAAGGAAGCTACATAACCAGTGTCTTCACGCAGGCTGCCTAAACGGACCAGGAGAAAAATCACCAAACAGCAAGCACTCCTTATTAGCCTCATGTGTTTAAAAGGAACTCATGATGAAGCAGTTGGAAAATGAATCACTTAATGATGTTGCCCACATCAACTCTTCACGAGGTCCAATGCATCCTTCAGAGCAGCCCGGGATGCTTCCTGATGAAAGCTGGGCTTACAATCCCATCAGCTAAATGAGGCCTCTCATCCATGGTTCCTCTCGGAGGGAGAGCGAGGCATGTTGACGTGACTGTTTCATAAGCATCCACTGATCAGTCATCACGGCAGAGAGCTGAGATCCTCGCCTGAATTTTGCATGAACCAGTAACAGTGATAGAAATCAGTGATGGGTGGCAGCTCTCTCCTGAGCACAACTGGCCCTCAGCAGGTGGGTGGGTCACACATAAGGCCGGAAAGCAGAAGAGGAAAATTTCTCCAGAATTCCAGAATCCCCTTGGCCCTTTTGCAGCCTGCAAAATCAGAATCCCAAACACACATGGCCCACAGTCATGTAATGAATCCTTACTTGCCTCCTGGTCTTAGAGTTTTTTTTTTTTTTTTTAAGTCTTTATTGAATTTGTTACAATATTGCTTCTGTTTTATGTTTGGGCTTTTCAGCTTGAAGCATGTGAGATCACAGTTCCCTAACCAGGGATTGAACCTGCACCCCCTTGCATTGGAAAGCAAAGTCTTAACCACTGGACCAAGAAGAATATTCGCTGGCCTTGGAGTTCTTGAAGTCAGGGTCTGTGTTTTATCAACCCTGGCATCCTCAGTACTTAGTTCAGTACCTGGCATTCAGGATGGGTGCTCAGGATACATCTGAAACAGGGGAGGGGAGGGGAGGTGCGTGGAGCAGCTACAGTTACCACTGAGCAGTCAAAACCACCAAAGGCATCTTGGAGCATAAGGAACCAGTCCATCTCTTCAGATCAAGAGTTACCTTCCAGCCCACTTGGAGGAATAGGTCAGATAGTATGCATTTGTGCAGAAAAATCGCTAATGCCATCAAATCCTGGGAGAACTCAGCTTCTTAAGTCCTGCTGGGCAAAGGGTATGAAGTCAGGGAAGTGAATGGGCTTGGCAGGGTGCAGAGGATGCTGGGTAAATGAGGACCGTGCATCCTGCACACAAATCAGTGACATGAAAGAGGTACTCCAAAACAGTAGCTTTTAATTGTTAAATTAAAGTGCTGTACATTTCAATTAGACTAAACTCCCCATTCCATAGGATTTCTGGCAAACCAGGGCTTTACTTTCCTAAATTGTTTCAGTTCCTAGAGTTTAATTGCAAAACACACAGGGGATCACAAAGAAAGCGTTTAAGATTCTTTGAAGTCAAAACTTTTAAGCTGTGGAAAAAAATTGTCCTCAATGTCATTACGTGGTTTGCACAGGGATAGAGTTTGGTCTGGATCTCTGGCCTCTCTGGAAAGCCCCGCTTTCCAGGCATGGCTCTGCCATTCTCCTGCTGGTGACTTCTGGCTGGCAGTCCCCTCTCTGGACTTTGTTTTCTTCATCTGTAAGAAGAGGTTTGAATAGAACAGCCCCTAATAATGACTATCCTCTCAATCCTCTTTTCAGGATGAAAAGTTCTTTGACATCTATCAAGACATTTGGTCCTTCAGGTACAACACTTAGTCACCCGCGTCAATTTCATTTAAACCTTACAACTCATCATTTATCGATAAGAAGAGCCAGTGTCTTGCTGTTCTCACGGTCTGTGAACATGTGGGTTAATGTCATCCTTCACTATAAACCTGCAGGCATGACAGCCTCATCACAATCTCATAGAAAAGTAACCAAGGCAGGAAGAAGCCAAGCATGACACAGTCCTGGGGAAA
Organism: Aepyceros melampus; assembly: GCA_006408695.1. NCBI lineage: Eukaryota > Metazoa > Chordata > Mammalia > Artiodactyla > Bovidae > Aepyceros > Aepyceros melampus. Next base: position 155,216 of record SJXQ01006356.1, on the reverse strand, counting down.
CCAGTCTGAACTAATTAGCTTTCCGCCTACATCCTCACCCTGTAAAAGCTCAGGAGCAAGACTTTTCAGCTTCCCTCTCGTAAAAAGTAGTTAAGAGGTTCATTCACAACAGATCTCTTTCTTTTTCTAGAGAGGAAGGGCAGAGCATTAATTTCCTGTTCTCTACCAGAATTAAGTTTACCCTTACAGCTTTGTGCATTACTGATTTGGGTTAATTGTACTGGTGGTGAATGGTAGTGTGAACTTGCCCTTGGAGACTCTCAGTGTGTAATTCATACAGCTCATGGAATGCCTTGGTGGGCAAGTATTTCCTCCTTAGCAACCCTGGATGGGCTTGCCAGATGCTGCTAGTGGTAAAGAAACTGCCGGCCAAGGCAGGAGGCATAAGAGATGTGGGTTCCATTCCTGGGTCGGGAAGAGCCCCTGAGGAGGGCATGGCAACCCACTCCAGTATTCTTGCCTCGAGAATCCCATGGACAGAGGAATCCCGTGGGCTATAGCTCATGGGGTCCCAAAGAGTCGAACACAACTGAAGTGACTTAGCAAGCACGCACATGCAACCCTGGACACCCAAATCCACTGAGTTCTTCCACAGTAATGGATTCTCAGTTTTCCCTGCCATTATTCTCTGCAGACATTTCCTATTCCCCTACATAGGATTATATATTTGAAGGCTACAAAGGACCTTAGAGATTTGTTGTTGTTTAGTTCCTAAGTTGTCTTCAACTCTTTTGCAGCCCCATGGACTATACCCTGCCAGGCTCCTCTGTCCATGGAATTTCCCAGGCAAGAATACTGGAGTGGGTGGCCATTTCCTTCTCCAGGGAATCTTCCTGACCCAGAGATTGAACCTGTGTTTCCTGCATTGGCAGGTCTTTGTTAATGTTAATTGAATTCCTAAGAGGTTAAGTGCATTGTTGAAGGTCACAGGGCTCAGAGTTCGTGTTTCCTGACACCCGTCACAACAAACTGTGGAAAATTCTTAAAGAGATGAGAATACCAGACCACCTTGCCTGCCTCCGTAGAAATCTGTATGCAGGTCAGGAAGCGACAGTTAGAACCAGACATGGAACAACAGACTGGTTCCAAATTGGAAAAGGAGTACGTCAAGGCTATATATTGTCACTCTGCTTTTTAACTTATATACAGAGTACATCATGCAAAATGCCGGACTGGATGAAGCACAAGCTGGATCAAGATTGCTGGGAGAAATATCAATAACCTCAGATATGCAGATGACATCACCCTTATGGCAGAAAGTGAAGAGGAACTAAAAAGCCTCTTGATGAAAGTGAAAAAGAGAGTGAAGAAGCTGGCCTAAAACTCAACATTCAAAAAACTAAAATCATGGCATCCAGTCCCATTACTTCATGGGAAATAGATGGGGAAACTATGGAAACAGTGACAATCTTTATTTTGGGGGCTCCAAAATCACTGCAGTGGTGACTGCAGCCATGAAATTAAAAGACGCTTGCTCCTTGGAGGAAAAGCTATGACCAACCTAGACAACATATTAAAAAGCAGAGACATTACTTTATGACAAAGATCTGTCTAGTCAAAGCTATGATTTTTCCAGTAGTCATGTATGGATGTGAGTTGGACCATAAAGAAAGCTGAGCACCGAAGAATTGATGCTTTTGAACTGTGGTGTTGGAGAAGACTCTTGAGAGTCCCTTGGACTGCAAGGAGGTCCAACCAGTCAATCCTAAAGGAAATCAACCCTGAATACTCATTGGAAGGACATGCTGAAGCTGAAGCTCCAATACTTTGGCCAACTGATGTGAGGAACTGACTCATTGGAAAAGACCCTGATGCTGGGAAAGATTGAAGGCGGGAGGAGAAGGGGACAACAAAGGATGAGATGGTTGGATGGCATCACTGACTCGATGGACCTGAGTTTGAGGAAGCTCGGGGAGTTGGTGATGGACAGGGAAGCCTGGTGTGCTGCCGTCCATGGGGTCGCAAAGAGTCGAACATGACTGAGCAACTGAACTGAACTGACACCCATCCAGAGCCCTTTACACTTCACCGGGTCTGCCTGGGAGACTGCAGGAATGCTTTTTTATTATCCCAGGTTTCATTTTATGAACAAACTGTGACATAACGCCAGAGACGACAAAGAGTGGAACAGTGGAAGGAAGGTATGGGACAGAGGCTGAGTTATAAAATGAGATGCGAGTTATAAATTACAGCGGGTTAGCTGGCAACTCTAGAATTGAAGGCTGGCTTTGTAATGCCCTCCCCTAAAAAGCAGCATGGGATGATTACTTTAGCCACAGCTTTTTAAACTCTCCACCAAGCATTTTCTACCTGCTTTTGTATCCCAGCCAGATGTTTTTAGGCACCTGCATTTAAGACTATATTGCAAAGCGTGGGGCTGAGAGTTACTTGGTGTATGCTGGGTTCCTGGCCGTCCTAGCAGAGACGTGGTCTTTTTCTTCTGGGCTGGTATGTGGGCTCATCAGGCAGCATGGGAGGATGGCTCCAGCCAGTATCTGTCCTGGTTCAAAGAGAAGGTGGTTCTGGCTTGTCTCCACCCAGCTCTGCCTGAGAGCCCCAGCTCCATGGGAACTCCTTTTGGGAGGGAGAGAAGAGGAATAAGGCAAAACCAAGTCCTCCTTCCTGTGCTCAAGTACCGTCGGGCTTTGCACTTGGCGAGGGTCCTGCTGGGGCTCAATATTTTCACTACAGGAGGAATTCACCACCCAGGCAAGGTCTCATTCCTATCCTGCCCTCTTGGCCAAGCTCCCTGGGGATAATTTGCAGATTCTGAGCACCTGAAATCAAACTTGGACCCTGGCTACCAGGCATTCTTTCACAGGGACTACCTCTGTTTGACTCTCTACCTCTGCTTCATTACATGGCATAGGAAATTAACACATGGTGAAAAGCCAAAGGTTTTGAGTCTATAAAGAACACACTGCTGACCACCAGCCCAGCTGGGGTCACTTACACCATAGAGATGTCGTCTATCTGGAGTCAGACCCCAGATGGTGACTCAAACATCCCTCCTGGCCCAACTCAAAAATATGAAACATTCCCCATCATGCTTTCAGAAGCCAGTTATTTTTTACTTTTCCTTTTTACAAACTATGAGATTTTACAACTAATACAAAGCTTAAATACTTAAATCATTAAGAAGCACTTATAATCAAACCCTTTATACTTGAATATGCATTCTTACCAGGACACAGCTTGAAACCTCACTTTAAATAATTTGTCTACGACGATCAAGCCTGCTAATGGGGAGACTTTTTGCTCAACTGTTGAGCTCCTAATGTGTGCCAGGCCCCAAGCTAGGCGGCTTGGCACTGTGGCTGGACAACTGGCTGTCCGTTCAAAAAGCACCCCCACCAAACACACCCCAGGATGATGTTACTTCTGGGAGGTAAGTGCCCACCCCAGTCTGCTTTGGCCAGCCCTCCTTTTGTGGAGCTGTGGTCATGAGACTAGTCTCATCAGTGCAAGAGTTTGTATAATGTGCTGAGTCTAGGACCAGGTTTTAAATGGTTGTCCCTTTTCCCTATTTTTTTTTTCCTCCTTGTAGAATTTCAGTGGGAAGAAAAAAGGGAAAAAAAAATGGTTTAACCACCAGTCATTGAATCCAAAGGTCACCTAAAGCTCAGAGGGCAGAGAAACCTACTTCATTCCAAATGAGCTTGGAATCCTCTTCCTGCAGTTGTAGGTCATACAGCTTTGACTGAAAACCTCTAATTTAGGTTCCTAGACCTTAACTTGTTTTTGTAGAAATTTTCTGGAATGTGGCTCACGTAGAAGAGAGTCAAATTTTAAAATGCAGAAAAAAGATAAACTGGTGTAGAAATGTGTATGTGGGACTTTCCTGCAGTCCAGTGGTAAAGACTCTGTGCTTCCAGTGTAGGGGTCATGGGTTAGATTCCTGGTCGGGGAACTAAGATCCCGCATGCTTCAGGGTGTGATGAAAAACAAAAAAGGAAAAGAAAACTGTGTGTGAGCCTCCTTACACATTCTTCTTCTTTCCTTAGAGCCCAACTCTGTTTGAGTCTAGTGTCCAATTATTTTTAAGTAATTCATTTTCTAAAAAATAAATCAATTTATTTAAACAAAACAAAACAAAAAACATTGTTTCTTCCACTCCCCAAACCCCATTTCCAAGCAATCATCAGTCTGTTCTCTGTAACTCTGAGCTTGGTTGTTTGGTTTGTTTATTTTAGTTTCCAATTTTTTTTAACAGCCGAAGTTAAACTGTTTAGAATTGCTTAAGTAATTTAATTACTGTATGTTTGGTCTTAATTCTTTAATCTTTTTCTCTATTCTTTGGAGAATGTTCTTGGATGAGGGGGAGGTTCTATTTGTATCTTTGCTATTTCATTGGTCTTGTCTTCTGTCTCATATTTACTGTGATTTGTTTGACTTTATTTTCCAGTATGAATGAAACTCCTAAATCCTGCTTCCTTTATGTCGGAGAAGGCAATGGCACCCCACTCCAGTACTCTTGCCTGGAAAATCTCATGGACAGAGGAGCCTGGTAGGCTGCAGTCCATGGGGTCGCTAAGAGTCAGACGCGACTGAGCGACTTCACTTTCACTTTTCACTTTCATCCATTGGAAAAGGAAATGGCAACCCACTCCAGTGTTCTTGGCTGGAGAATCCCAGGGACAGACAGGAGCCTGGTGGGCTGCCGTCTATGGGGTCGCACAGAGTCAGACACGACTGAAGCGACGCAGCAGCAGCAGCAGCAGCAGAACTTTATGTAAATGGAATCAGATGGCATATGCTCTATTCTTTCTGACTTCTTTTATTCAGGATCATTATTTTGAGCTTCTTCAATGTTGATGAATTTTTCAATAACTCATTCCTCTTTATTGCTGAGTAGTACTCCATTGTATCGGAGAAGGCAATGGCAACCTACTCCAGTACTCTTGCCTGGAAAATCCCATGGACGGAGGAGCCTGGTAGGCTATAGTCCATGGGTTCGCTGAGGGTCGGACAAGACTGAGCGACTTCACTTTCACTTTTCATTTTCATGCATTGGAGAAGGCAATGCCAACCCACTCCAGTGTTCTTGCCTGGAGAATCCCAGGGACGGGGGAGCCTGGTGGGCTGCCGTCTATGGGATCACACAGAGTTGGACACGACTGAAGCAAGTTAGCAGCAGCAGCCACTCCATTGTATGGACAAAATACAACTTACTGATTCTTTCTCCTTTGACAGACATTTGGATTGTTTCTAGTTTTTGGCTTTCCAACTAAAGCGGTTGTGAACATTCATGCACAAATCTTTATATAGAAGTGTGCTTTCATTTCTCTTAGGTAAATATCTAGAAGAAGAATGGCTGAATCACATGGCAGCTGTATGGCTAATTTTTTAAGAGATTGTCTGTTTATCAATCTAGTTATATTCTTTTGACACCACTACCAGGAAGTGCACAGTGGTCAAGAAACTACCTACCAATGAAAAATGCAGGAAATACAAGAGACTTGGGTTAGATCCCTAGGTCAGGAGGATCTCCTGGAGTAGGAAATGGCAACCCACTCCAGGATTCTTGCCTGGAGAATCCCATGGACAGAGGAGCCCGGCAGGCTACGGTCCATGTGGTCGAAGAGAGTCGGCCGTGACCGAGCACACACACACTGGGAATATGTGAGTTTCAGTTTCTCCTCATCCTTGTCAACACTAGGTAGGACCAGTTTTTATTTTATTTTTTTTAAAGATTTGCCAAGATTTAATCTTCCTCTCGTTAATTTTTGTTTGGAAAAGTTATTTTTCACTAACAATTTATTTACAGTAATGTACTGTTTTTTTTAAACAAATTTTTAAAGTTTTTCCCAGTTTTGATTCTAATATGGTAAATACTGATTAAAAATGACCCACATAAACAAAAGCTTTGGGGGATCCTCAGTCATTTTTTTAAATTAATTTTTATTTTTTTAGTTTGTTAAAATCATTAGCCATTCTAATCAGTGTGTTGTGATGTCTCGTTGTGGACAAAAATCACTATTTAATTGAGAAGAAAACTGCACATTTTATGAAATTGTGTAAGTGAGGAACAAACCTTAGCTATTTAAATGCTCTTTCTCTCCAGCACTAATTATCAAATAATTCCCAAAGCCCCACATATCTTTTCAATAGATATAGTCTTTGCATGAATCTGACCATCAGGAATAATTTGATATTTGGCTATTCTCAGCCTCTTTTATACAGCCTGGTAGTGGTGGTTTAGTCGCTAAGTTGTGTCCAATTCTTGTGACCCCATGGACTATACCTCCAGGTTCCTCTGTCCATGGAATTCTCCAGGCAAAAATACTGGAGTGGGTTGCCATTGCCTTCTCCAGGGGATCTTCCCAACTCAGGAATCGAACCCAGGTCTCCTGCCTTGTAGGCAGATTCTTTACCGACTGAACTACAAGGGAAGCCACTTTCTACAGCCTAGTGATCTCCTTCTGGGTATGAATAAACCCGAAAAATTCTCTGAACTGGGCCATCCAGCTCAGTGAGTTTATGGATGTTTAGTAAATAACTAAGCTTTCCTGTCCTCATTCCTGCTCCTCATATTCTACTGTGTCAAACTTTCCCAGAGAACATATGCTCAGAGCTTTCTTCTTAAGTGAACCCAGTGCCATGGTGAAACCTTGACATTGTGTCATAATGTTGATATCATAACAAGATTGGTGGCCCAAAGCAATAGCTCAAGGGGAGCAAGGAATAGAAAGCATGAGTCATAACTCAGCCAAGGAAAGAAAGGAAGAGATAGCTTATCCTACCGGCTGCCTTCAGGCTGCACTGCTGCATTGCAAAATGGATCTGCTCACCCATGGTGAAGGACCTCGCCAGCTTTGTAAGAGGCGACAGGATACAATGGGCTGGTTCTGTCAGTCTGAGAGATGAAGGAGCCAGATTGCTTAGCAGGCCCGGTCTTCCCTGGTTCCTGAAGGGAGTTTCCTATAGCTGTCTAGGGAGAAGAAAGGAAAAATATAAAAGGCAGTAAAGGAGAAGACTGGCTTTCAATGGTGTTTATTAGAGTTTTCATTTATAGTTTTTTACTCCTCGGTCAAAGAAAATTCCATTTCTCAGTTCTTCAAATTTTAAAAATATTTCTCTACTGTGCCAATGGAAGATTTTAAAAAATAGAGAACCAAGAACAAAAATAAGTAAATGTCCTTTGGAGATTACTGCAGCAGCAGAAGACATTGGGTGCTCCCAGTAGCCATTTCCAGTTACTCATCTCAATAAGCAAAGGGCTTTGGAACCAGGAGGATTCGAACACTTCTAGGTAGAGCTTCCATTCTCACCTCTTCTTTGTACCAGTCAATTTAACTCTTGGCATTGCATCACTTTGTGTCTTCTCTGCTCTTCCCAGTCACTCTTACTTCCCGTACCCACAGAATGCCTCTGACAGGACTGAGTTTATTGGCTTTCTCGATTTAAGACTCCTCATCTCTGATCTAATGTTACAATTTCTTTCTTACATTTCCAAAGACTGTTATACTACAAGTGGGTTTCCCCAGTGGCTCAGCAGGTAAAGAACCTGCCTGCAATGCAAGAGACACAGGTTCTATCCCTGGGTCAGGAAGATCCCCTGGAGGAGGAAATGGCAACCCACTTTAGTATTCTTGCCTGAAAATCCTCACGGATAGAGGAGCTGGTGGCTACTGTCCAAAGGGTCACAGAGTTGAACACAACTGAGCAACTAAGCCATGCACATGCATACACACACACACACACACACACACACACACTACAAGTATGAATTGTTAAAGTTATAAATCTAAATTAATTTTATTTGGAAATTGTTGATGAATTTTGCAAAATGGCTTGAGATAACGTGGTATCCAGACATGAGACAAGTTTCTCCTGGAAAGAGGCTCAGGTTGGCCCCATCTGGGCTTGGTTGGGTCCATTGCTGGTCTCAGTGACTGTTCCAGGGAGGAGCAGGTAGATGTGACACAAACATGACCACAAGGGCTCACCTTTGTGTGCCCTTGAAGAAAGGGAAGGAAAAAGTAGTGGACACCCCAAACATGCCTACTTCACCTAGGGAAAGTCAATAGACCCCAGATTCTTAGGAAGTTAATGAGACAAACTCCCCAACTCTCTTTTACTCTTGTCTGAAAATCAGCTTTGTTATACATAAGACAATTTATTCTCCTAATTTCCTTTTCAGTTATTCAGCTTCAATGTTTTTTGCATCTGGGGTGGTCTCTACTCTCCAAATAAGACTAGCTCACCTACCAAATTGCATCCAGGGCTAGCCTAGGATGTCAACTTGTACTGTCAGCCTTATCCCTCCTCAGTGTTTGAGTGATGTCAAAAATTTTATGAAATTATCCCAGTGCTAAGCATCTATGAGCATCATCTCTTTTCATTCTCACACATACTACAAGACTGATACTATCATTATCCCAGTATGATGGATCAGGTTAAGTTACTTGCCCAGGATCACACAACTGGTAGACAAAAATTCTACCCCAGTGCATCTATCTAAAGCATAGCCTTTGAAGCATCATGCTGAGGCACCTCTCATAATTTTCTGATGATTCCTCTATGTATCTGCCGAATCCTAATAAGCCAACTGTCGTTTTCCATCTGGCAGTGACAATCATTTGCAAATTTTTCACATGTGGCTTTTACTGACTTCTCCAGCTCTTGCTCCTCTGTCTTAAGCATATTCTGTCCCTGGGCCATCATTCTGCTTCTAGAAAGATTTTGTTAATCTTGTGATAGTCCTCATCCATGGTTTCAAGGAAACAAACATGAAAGAACATACTGGAAATTACTCTTCAACACTCTGACAATAATCTGTGGCAGGAAATGTGAATTCTAAGTGGATCCCATTTCAAGCAATTCTCTAGTGCAGCCAACTCAGAAAATTAGATTATACTGTCCTTCCTAGGCTGTAATCTTTTTTAAAAATTATCAATGCCAGAGATTCTTTTACTATCTTGATTTGTGTTGTAACTGGATTTGTATGATTATTTGCCATCATCTTTATTAATATAACTTTAAAAATTCTAGTGTCATTTGGGAACATAGTTTGTATTTGATGACAGTGCAACTTTCTGCCTTTCTCCAAAGATAGACTGCGGTTTTTCGGAAGTGTTCACAGATCTGTCTTGATTTTATATCACAAGGAATATTCATGAGTAAGCTATCAATATCCAAACAGGCTACATTAAATTTTGCTCCTGGGGAAAAGCTGTGTGAGGGTCAAACAGGCAATTAAGATCTTATCTCTTCTTAAAAAGGATGATGTTTACTTCTCCCCTGCAAGAAAGACTCCAGATGGAAGCTGAGATTTACGAAAGATGAAACTGCTCTCTGGCTTGTTTCTCAGGGGTGAAGTTTAGCACTCGTTAAACTCTTAAAATGTTCAGAAGATGCTTGTTCAGATCCTTCAAAGATTTATGATGCTACCAGCTACTGTCTGCCTTCTTCCCCCCAAATCTCAGCTGAGGAAGTGTATATTTTCTCTGCTGAAGCATTTTAAATGGGTAATTGCTTTCACACCAGGCATTTTTGTGAAATCAAATAATAAACTGGGTCTTAAATTTTTTGTTTCTTTCAAATTTCATGAGCTTAAAAGAATTTCCATTGAGAATTTTATTTCTTGTGTTGCAGCTTTAAAAACTCCATTAAAGCTCTTACTCCCCCCAACCCCAATACCCAGCTGTGTATATTTGGGTGTGGAATGTAATTTTCTTTGGCCACAGCTAAAAGGAAGCTTCTTGAAATGTTTCATTTCTTCTAAAATGTGAAACACAAACAAGTTTCTCTTGGAAAAACAAGGGGCATGTATTGACCAATTCAGGTTTGTCCCCCTCTCCTTTTATTACAGGGTGCAAGGCAGGGGATATGTCTTATCACTTAATGATTTTGTAAATATATATTGTCCATGAGTTTTTCATTTAGTGTCTGATTTCTTTCATGTATTTTTTTTGGTGGAGATTCAGGTAGATTCTATGACTGTCCCACAGTGTTTCTGTAATCCTATAGTGTAACCACCTTCTTAATCATATTTTAAAATATTTTCCAAGGGAGGGATAGATTATAAAATTTACACTGTCATGGTGAATTTTCTCGAGTGAAACAGCAGAGGAAAGAAAAGTATGCCTATGTTCTAAGGAGGGTGTCTAAAAGCACTTTCTATGGAAGGAAGTGGAAGGCGGCAATGGAACATCTGAAGATTGTGAAGGAGAACTCCAAATATCCAGTGGGTATTCACTGGAAAACGAAATTCGATCGATTTGTGAACAGTGGATAAAACTGTTAGTGAGTAAATGGAGGCTTTCCTTGGCAGGTTTTGAAAGGAGATCAGGCAGTTTGAATGAACTTGAAATTGACTTATCAGAACTCTTTCCAGGACAGAAACTCATATGGAAGAGAAACGTCTGGGAATGGAAACAAAATTGAGCAGGATATGGACAATAGAGAAAAAGGAAAGAGAAAGTCCAGAGAGAAGGAGAAGAGGGGAAGACTTCCCTGGTGGCTCAGTGGTAAAGAATCTGCCTGCCAATGCAAGAGACACGGGTTTGATTCCTGATCCAAGACGATCTCACATACTGCAGAGCCCACGCACCACAGCTATTGAGCCTGTGCTCTAGAGCCCAGGAGCTGCAACTACGGAGCCCACATGCCCGAGGGTCCATCTCCGAAACAAGAGAAGCCACGGCAATGAGAAACCTGGGCACCACAGCTAGAGAGTAGCCTCTGCTCACCACAGCTACAGAGCTCTTGCAGCAACAAAGACTCAGCACAGCCAAAACTAAATATAAATAAATAAACTTAAAAAAAAGAAGTAGGAGGGGGGGAACCACCAAGAAAATTCAGGAAGTCAGCTCTCCAATTTTTGCACACTTCTTAAAACAAACAAAAGCAACAGAAGCAGGAACTCTGAGAAATGAAAAAGCTGTTCTGAACCTTGCCTCCTACTAAAAGTTCAGGAGAAAATAAATTCATACAAAAATGAGCAGCAAGTGTAATTCAAAGTCATGTTCATTCAGAGTTAATAGTAGAAAAACTGAGAATAAAGAGCAGGATAATATCTTTAAAGATGATGAAGGCATGCCAGAAATGCAAGCACAGAAAACTATAATCCACTATTTCAAAATGAGCAAAATGACATTTGGAAAATGATACATGACATGAAATAACAATATCCATTAAAATTGGAAAAACTCAAAAGGAAACACCGACTCAGGAAAGATTTAGGGATAAAATAAGTATAAAGGGTATAATGTATTATCAACAAGCAAGATCTCTGAATATTGTTTACAGGCTCCTTCCCGGAAAATATACCAGAGAATGAGCTTCAGATCCTCAAAGGAACTAGAGAGATATTTACATAAAGCCTGGCGGTGAACATTGCATATACAGCATTTGTAGAATGAATTCTAAATGAAGGTTAAAAAGAGAACGTATTAACAGGTATGTATCTGCTGTGACAATGTAGATACAGTACAACAATTTCAAAAAGGGAGGGAGTAAGAAGAGCATACATAAGAAATTCTTTGTTTTTCATAATCATATTGGTCTTTGTTGTATTGATATTCATATTCTGAAGCTGATGAATGTGTACTGTGAAATGAAGCAAATAAATAATCCTCTGGTTCTGAGGATTTCATCAGGATTCTTAGGGTGGAACAATGGAGATACAGGTCTAACATGGAAAAGGGACCTTTAGTCCTTCATTTAAATTAGACATAGCTGTATCATCTCATGAAGTATTTTATCTTTTAAGCACATACATATAAATAAGTATATATATATATATATATATAGTATATATATATATGGAATTCCCCGATAGCTCACTTGGTAAAGAATCCACCTGCAATGCAGGAGATCCCGGTTCGATTCCTGGGTCAGGAAGATCTGCTGGTGAAGGGATAGGCTACCCATTCCAGTATTCTTAGGCTTTCCTTGTGGCTCAGCTGGTAAAGAATCTGCCTGCAATGTGGAAGACCTGGGATCGATCCCTGGATTGGAGAGATCCCTTGGAGAAGGGAAAGGCTACCCCTTCTTCTGTATGCTCTTCTTCCTCCCTTTTTAAAGGCTATCCACTCCAGTATTCTGGCCTGGAAAATTCCTTGGACTATATATATATGTACCCTTTCCACTCAAAACCTAGAAACAATGACCCACCCACAAGTGATCTTCAGATTTCATTTCCTATTAAAATAAATTTTAACTGATCCCAAGTCTGAGACAGGAAAAAGAAAAAAAGCCAATAAGCCTAGAATACAGCAAGAAGTTATCAAAGACTACTAAGGTCATATCAAAAAGATTCACTGACCAACATGAATAGGCTCCCAATTGACATATAAGACCCAATTCTCCTCCAATAAGGATAACAACTGAAAGGAATAAAAATCCATCATATGTTTTAGGTCCATGAATATCAATAATAGTTTTAACCGAAACTAACTGGCTAACTTCGTGGGGTTTCATTTTCTTTAAAACTGAGAAAGAAGGATGCATTTATTCCTTTTTTTCCTAAATGAACTGTCCTACTGGGTCTCCAAACAGTATATCAGGGACAACATTCTCTGTTATAAAATCACTCCAATTAAAAGCATAAAAAGAAATATGGAATTAGAATACCACCATTTTGAAATCCCCAGGGAATAAACAGACCTAGGCATTATGAAATAATAATGGCTAACTTCACAAAAAGAGAGAATATAGCATGCTTAGAGTCTTGCCAGTGCAATCAAAGTGTAGTCTATTCAAGCCTTTGGCTCTGGCTGCAATTTTCAAGAAACATGTAAGAAAGAGGGACATATTAACAGCAAGACAAGTACACAACCAACAAAATCCACACTATTAGAAGCTACAGGTTAAATTGCTTGGGATTTTCAACATGTACACATTAGGAAAAGAAGGGGCTGGAGGTAATTCTGAGAATTAAAAGAAATTTAAAAGATGTGTCAACGTTTTTAATGGCAAGATGAAACTAGTGTGTAGGGATACAAGTATACACACTTTTTCATAAGTATGAAAAAAACTAAAAAGAAACCAAAGAAGTAATTGCTGTAAAAGTCAGAATGGAGGGGCTGTGATTGAGAAGGGACAGCTCTGGGTGGCTGACCAAGTTCAATTTCTTGACCTGTCTGGTGGTTAAGAGGATACTCACCACTTAATAACCCACTGAGCTACACATTTGTTGTGTGCGCTTCTCTATTTTTATTTTTTAAAGGTGGTGCTGGCATCTATTCCAGAGAGGCAGGGCAAGTTACTGTCTCCCTTGCTGCTGCTGCTATTTAGTTGCTTAGTTGTGTCCGACTCTATATGACCCCATGGACTGTAGCCCACCAGGCTCCTCTGTCCGTGGGATTTTCCAGGCAAGAATACTGGAGTGGATTGCAATTCCCTGCTCCAGGGGATCTTTCTGACCCAGAGATCGAACCCTCATCTCTTATTCTCCTGCATTGGCAGGCAGGTTCTTTACCACTAGTGCCACTTGGGAAGCCCCCATCTCCTTTAGCCCCAACCAGATCAGACACACCGGGAGGAGAAGACGGTTGCCAGGTCTTAAAGACTTCCCAGGGTGTTCTAATGCATAGTCAGGGCTGAGCAGTACCAGGCACAACACAGTTCTCTAAGTATTGGACCAGCAGCTTTAAGATCACCTGGGAAGTTGCAAGCAACACATTGCCCTCATCTGAGAACTTACTAGAAATGCCAATTCTCAAGACCTTACTTTACCCACAAAATGAGAGACCCTGGTGATGGGTATAACAATTGTAACCAGTTCTTTGGTCATTCTAAGGCAAGCTCTACTTTGAAAACAGAATTAAAACCGACCTTTCCTCTTGTTTTGAATTGTAGTTATACAGATTTATATGATTTTCAAAGCTCATTGAACTAAATACTTATAGTTGGTGCATTTTATTTTGTATATCCCAACATTAAAAAAAATAAACCTACCTCTCCTAAGAGCTATAAAAAATATTAATTAGGGGTTCTATTGACAAACATGATTATAGTATTTAGGGACAATCAAAATGATAATGTTTGAAAGTAATCAGAGTTTCCTCTGACTTGTCAAAGACCCGTACCTATGCTGGAATGAAGAGGCCAAAGACTCTGGAATATGCTTGTGTGGCCATAATAGAGTGAATTCATCCCTGCAGGGAAGCCCTCTAACAGGCCTTCCCAGTTCAAGTCCCACAGGGAATGCAAATACGTGTTAAGGCTTTTTCAAATTATGGCAATCTGGTAGGTTCTCTCTGCCCTGATAATGTGATATACGGAGATGATGACTGTTGCTTTACAGCAGGCATATGTTCTGTTCTAAGCTGATTCCATAACTAAACCTACATAAATCTTAATAGTAACATCGCTGAAATTCATATGCAGATTTAACATGCAGAAATTATCCTTTGAGAACAACTGAACAATGACAACACCAGACTGTGAATCTGTGCTCATTTGAGTCCTTGAACACAGTCCCCTCTGAGCCCATTAGGAGGTAAGCACAGTGGAAGCTTAGGCCCCAGAGGCTTAGATCTTGGCCACAAAAGTTATTTCTTTCTTACTAGGGCAGGTTTTACACAATCTTCATCTGAGCAATATGTAAGTGAGAAAGTCTGAAAATTGCTGGTTTTCTCTCAAAAGTGTCTTTTGCAAGATCTAGCTTTAAAATGGGGCAGCTTCATTCCATTTGATTATTTGCAGAGGGAGATATTTTAAAAGTGATGTCAGGGAAAAGTGTAATTATTCCCTTTCAGATTGCCTTGGCTCTCTGGAGTAATTCACTAGTGAGGGTCAGGTGTGCCCTGTGGACCACTCGCTAGGAAGGCACGGTTGTTGTTGCTTAACTCCTGTCTGATTTTGTGACCCCATGGACTGTAGGCTGTCAGGCTCCTCTGTCCATGGCATTTCCCAGGCAAGGATACTGGAGTGGGTTGCCATTTCCTTCTCCAGGGGGTCTTCCCGACCCAGGGATCGAACTCCCATCTCCTGCATTGGCGGGGGGATTCTTTACTGCCGAGCCTGTGGGGAAGTTCCTGGAAGGCACAGGCTTTGTGCTGTTTCTCCAGGGTGGGGAGAGATCCTTCCAGAGTCCACAACTCCTGAGTCACAGCTGTCCTCCCACAACCTGAGTCTGATCAGAGCTGCTTGGTTCCCATCCTCTAGCTGGTGCCAGTGACTCCTTTGCAGTACCTACAGACTCTGGGATGTCTCTTCTAAAAAGGATAGTAAAAGAAATCTGGGAGAAAAGGTGACTTTCTTCAAAACTATCTGCACCACTGTTTTCTGGTTCCTGAGAGCAGGTCAGGGGTGATAATCACATCAACCTGTACTTATCAAAGGCTTCCCCAGTGGCTCAGTGATGAAGGTCCATGTGCAATACAAGAGATGCAAATTCAATCCCTGGGCCAGAGAGATCCCCTGGAGGAGGGCATGGCAGTCCACTCCAGGATTCTCGCCTGGAGAATCCCATGGACAGAGGAGCCTGGTGGCTACAGTCCATGGGGTCAGAAAGAGTCGGATATGACTGAGCACGCACACAAACGCATCAAGAGCTTGAAGTGTAAGCTTGCACAAGGGTCTGTGGATACCGTGGTGGACAGAGATGATCCCTGGCCTCAGGGACCTTGCAGTCCAGTGAGGAGACAGCCACTAAAACAAGAGCAGCACAGTGTGGTCACTGCTTCGTGGTGGCATGTGCCAGTTCAAGCAGAATGCAGGAGAAAGGCCCCTCCTGGAGAGAGGGGTGGATCCAGGGAGGTGCTACAAAACTCGAAAGAAAGGCAGGGGTGTTATTTGTACATCCCTGTGTGGAACCACCACCACGCGAGGACTGGTAGCTTGTGACTCGGTCACGGGGTTTGGATGAGGAGGTCACCTGCCTATATGCTATGACACCTTGACTCCCACCTTCTCCTAGTCAGCTCCTAGATTTCAGGACAGGAGGCTGCTCCCCTTCTCAGACTCTGCTCGCCCTACTCCGCCCTCTCCATTCTCATCTCTTCTCCCTCTGCCTCAGCCTTGCCTCATCTTTGAGGGAGAGAAACTGGCTTTGCTAGTCAGCATTGCATCTTTGTCCCGTGCTCCATTTATCTTTGAAACAGCTTTCCTGAGTTATAATCGATATGCAACACACTGCACGTATTTAATGTGAGCAATTTGAGGAGTTTGGATGCACGCACACACTTGCGAAACCATCACCACAATCAAAGTAAAAGATAGACCCATCACCCCCAGAAGTTTCCTTTGTGTTCCTTTGGTGCTTTAGTTTTTTGTTTTCTGTAGTAAGAACACTTAATATGAGATCCATCCTCTTTCTAAGTCACAGTATAGTTTTGTCGACTTGACATAATCTTGTACAGCAGATCTCTAGAACTAACCTGTCTTGCATGTTGTTATTGTTCAATCACTAAGTCACGTCTGACTGTTTGCAATCCCGTGGACTGCAGCACGCCAGGCTACCCTGTCCTTAACTCTCTCCAGGAGTTTGCTCAGGTTTATGTCCACTGAGTAGTGATACTATCTAATCATCTCATCCTCTGCCGCCCCCTTCTCCTTTAAGCTTGATAGCAGTTGAACAGTAACTCTCCATTTCACCTTCCCTCAGCCCCTGGGTACCACCATTCTACTCTCTGCTTCTATGAGTTTGACAATTTTAGATTCCGTATATAAGGGAAATCATGCAGGGTTTTTTCCTTTCTCTATCTGGTTTATTTCACTGAGTATGATGTCCTCAAGATACATTCATGTTGTCAAAAATGACAGTATTTCTTCCTTTATTGAGGCTGAATAATATTTCATTGTACATATGTATTACATGTCTTTATCCATTCATTTGTTGATGGACATTGGTGTTATTTCCATATTTTATTCAGAGGGTATTTTGAGGCTTTGCTCCTAATCAGTATGGCTTAACATAAGGACAAATGGCCCTTGTGGTCCAAAGGGATAAGAGAGATGAAGAAGACACAGAGAAGCAGGGAAATTTATACAAGATGTAACTCTGCTCCACTAGCCATCACCCAGCAATTACTATTTCATTGATATTTTGATACATTTCCTTCCAGTATTACACACTATATATTTTCTATACTTGGGAATCATTCTTCCTATATAACTGAAAATCATTACCCTTATTGCTGAAATTTAGAAAGACAGAATATCAGTGGTTGGTAAAGATGCAGGAACTTGACAACACAGCCTGTGGGCATATAACTTAATACAACCATATTGAAAAACAATTTGGAAATCATAAGAGAAGCTGGATTTGCACAAACTCTTTGACCCAGCAATTCTATTTCTGGATTTATACCCGAGAAAAACCCTTATGTTCCTAAAAAAGAGCTTAAGTACAAAAATGTTTTGTAGAACATTGTTCAAAAAATTAATGAGCAGCTACTATGTTCTAGGTATTTGATATGTGGCAATGTATTTTTTTAAGCAAAGCCTTATACTTATAAGGTCATGCATGCAAGTAGAGAAAAGATAAATGAACAAAAACAGTGTGTAATGGGAGGGGCTAATAAATGACATTAGAAAAACAAAGTTAAAAGGAATGGGGAAAGATGGCTATTTTCTAAGGTAGCTATCTGAAGGCCTCACTGAGAAGATGACAGATTTATATTTAAGCAGAGATGGGAGTCAATCATGAGGGTACCTGGGGGAAAGGCTTTCCTGGCAGAGACACCAGCCTCAGGCCCATCCATTTCCTTACTGCAGCCTGAGTGGTCATCCTAATGTGCAAACCTCTTCATGTTTCTACTTTTATGTAAGTCTGTGTCTTTGATTATGTTTAGGAATAAGAGGGATCCCAGATGGCTCTTGTGTTCCAAATGCAAGTAATTACAAGCATGGTGGTCATGTTCAATGGGAAGTAGAGTTCAGGATTGAAATGGGGAGTGTTTTCAGATGATCTGGGGTGTGTAACCAGGACTGCTAGTCTCCTAGACAAGGAGAACCAGAGGTGGGTAACTGGTGGGGGGAAGAACAGGACGATTAAAGTAACATTGGAGAGAGTTGGAGAATCCAAATTCGATTTCTACCTTAGCTGTCAACTTGCTTCCCCTTTCTAGGTGTTTTCTCATCTGAATGAATACTGGTTTGTATCAGATAAACGCAAAGGGTCACTTCAGGGCTACAATCCACTGTATGGGATTCTCTGCTCAGCAGGCTATTGTTAGTGATTCTCAAGATGGTACTTCGGGAGCACGCAATGGGTTGATCAGAGAGGTGGATGTAACAGTGACTGACAGTGAGCACAGACTCCTTGGGGTGAGGCCATGGACAGCCCCCTCTCCCAGCTGTTGCTCCTAGGCAGGCTATCATAGGGCTCTAGAGTTGGGGTGTTAGTGGGAGTTTCACATACACACGTCTATATTCAAATGTTCAAATAAGTTTGAAAAACACTGTACTAAATAAAGTTAGAAGACATCTTTATAAATGTTAAGCCTTTAACATGAGCATTTTCTCTCTGGGATGTTAATATATTGGATACAATTCTTTAAAAAGAAAGGAAGGAAATTGTAATCAGGCAAATCTCAGCATGCCAAGTGGGGAGGGAGAGCCGACTTCCTGCAAGCTTGTTGACAGCCCTCAATGACCCCCTTCCGTGAGATGACTCTTGGTGGGGCCATTGAGGATGAAGATCCGTAGGGAAAACCAGTCTTATCTTCTGGACCCAAGTGCCTCTCAAAGCCTAAATGGTGCTTCTGTGGATTCGGCGTGACCATCTGCTCCCTGCATCCTGAAAAGAGATCCAGCTTCCAAATGCATTGGCTCTCATGAGTTAAATGATATTGACTACTTGTGCATTCGCCTCCAAGCACACATCTTCCTCATTCCCATTCTGCCTCCTTTGTCATTTCTTATTCTGTGGGCACTTATGCTTTTGCAGCATAAAATAATGAGGACCCTGAGGACTTGTAGCTCTAAAAGCTGGAATCAATTCAGAAGGTTTGTCACCAGGCAGCAAAATTCCCGAGTGGTGTGGTTGCTGTCCACTTCCATTCAGCCAAAGGCATGCTCAGCTAGTGGCCTTTTATGCCTTTAGCACAACGGGGTAGATGGGGACTGGCTACCTGCTTGCTCTTTGATTGTTGACTCTATCCATGGTTCCTGGTTATTTGGGGCATGGGATGAATGCCATTAGTCAGGAACAAAACTTCCTCTCTGTGAGCTGTTTGTTAAATCCAATCAATGAGCTCTGGCCAAGCACTTAGGAAAGTGGATCCCTGCTATTTTGTCTCTCTCTCATCCCTTCTCTTTGTGAAACTGTACCTCTCCCACTTGATGAATTCCAAAATCTGTTTATCATAATTCCCACAGGACTCTGAGAGGGAAGAAAGCCCTTGGATAAAAGATTTTCTGAAGCAAGGAGAGCAAATAGCAATTATAGAGAGGGACATGCAGCTGTGACATCTTGGGTGGGATGCACAGGGTGGGTGGAGGCCTGGGGTAGAGGATCACACGTGTGCCCTGAAACGGAGTCTGAAGTCTCTGTCCCAAAGTCAGAGGGCTTGTATTAGGCATGGAGCCTCGTGGGAATGACAGTCTCTCTGGGGGATGCCTGGGTCTGATTCTCTCTGTGTCCCTGGGCAGGAACACTTAGTAGGGGGCAATGTATGCTCAGTCACTCAGTCATGTCCAGCACTTTGTGACCACAGGGATGGCAGCCCACCAGGCTCCTCTGTCCATGGGATTCTCAAGGCAGGGGATCTTCCCAATCCAGGGGTTGAATCCATGTCTCTTGCGTCTCCTGCGTTGGCAGGCGGATTCTTTACACTAGCACCACTTGGGAATCCCTTGTAGAGGGGCCAACAGATATTAAAAGCATCAGTAGATCAACAAACAATGAGTAACTGCCACTCCTCACACACTGTAAGCCAGGCTCAGTGCTAAACACATTATCATCTCAATGTGCCTGTTAACCCCAGGCAGTAGGTATTGGAATCATCTTCCTTGTTAGATGAGAAAAGACAGGAAAAGAGAGCTGAAGTCCCCTGCTGGGAGCGTAGCAACTACAGTTGGCACAACCAGAGGGGAGTCCAGGCCCCTGAGTACAAAGCTCTCAACCAAAGGCTGTGGAGAGAGCAGGTGAAGAGGCAATGCCATGGGGCTGGGTGGGGAGGAAACGTCCTTCCTTCAGCCAAGTTAGAGGTCACCACTGGGGGCGCAGTGGACAGGAAGAGAGGTCCCATCACCAGGCATCTGTCTGAATCCTCGTCCTCAGCCTGCCTCTCGGGCCCCTCCAGAAATTGGCTCCTTATCCTAGCACTCCAGGGCCTGGGTGTCCTGCGTGTGGTCCGTGCCTTTCCCCATCTTAAGTCAAGGCAGACAACCACATGGCATTTTGTCTTTGGGCACCGGGCTCTTTGGGACACAGAGGCAATGTGGTATCGTCAAGTATTCCCATGTTTTATCATAGGAGGCAGTGTTTCTCCTGGGGTTTCGGGGCAATGCCTTTCCAGAAGGAAACCAGTCAATAACATGCGTGTCTGAAATACTGATGAATGTTTTCATTCACCTTTGATGTAGTATATTTTAAAGCTGGTCTTCCCATGTGGCACTAGTGGTAAAGAACTTACTTGCCAATGCATGCGATCAAGAGACCTGGGTTTGATCCCTGAGTTGGAACGATCCCCTGGAGAAGGAAATGGCAACCCACTCCAGTATTTCTACCTGGGAAATTCCATGGACAGAGGAACCTGGCAGGCTACAGTCCTTGAGACTGCACAGAGTTGGACATGAGTGAGCAACTGAGCACATTTAAGACAGTATTTTCAGTAGCGAATATAAAACAAAATTTAGCAAAACTGAGATTTCTACCTGTGGGTTTACTACTTGACAGCTTGCAACCATCTCTTGAATTACACAAACACAAATTCTACAGTTCATTTTTTCTCAATCAAAAATACAATAATGACAGTAAAATAATTACTATTTTCATTTTCACTGAGTTCAAATGAGGGCATTCAAACTTTGCCAAAAGTATTTTCTTCATCCATGGGTCTTACCTGCCTTTGAGAAATAATCCCCCCAACCTCAAATGTTTTTCAGTGGTTATTTTCATTAAAACTTTTAGTTTAGATTTATTTTATTTTCATTAAATAAAGTAGTCTTAAATAAAAATTATTTTATTTTAGTTCCATGAAGATTTTTCATTTAGTTCATTAGAACATTTAGTTAACTGAGTCCTTTCTCCACTGGGGGGAAAAAGTTGAAAATGATAATTAAGGCTCCAAAGATGTAATAATAACCTGGAGCAGTCCTGGTAGAGGTCAGTCCAGGGTATAGTGTGGACTTTTCTCCTCTTGTGAGGGCTGGCATCAGGATACCAATGTGAAGTGTTGAATTTTTCTATTTGTATCACCTCTGTCGGTAAGCACTGTCTCGTCGTTCTGGGCAGTATTATCTTCCTGTTTGACAGGGATGGATAGAAAATGATTTTGATATAAATATATCTCCACATTTTAATTTCAGAGCTTACATCCTCTCCTGTCCCCACTTTGAAGAGTATTTGGCTCAAAAAGGTGCCACCAAAATGAGTTACATTAATTTATCTTTCTGGATGAAGGTGCTTCTAACAGAGCAATTATATATTTGCCTAGACTAAGCATTCCTCTCTTTCCACTTTACTAGCAAAATGGAAAATATGACATTGGTTATCTCAGTTCTGAGAACAGAGGATATGTTTAAATTGCATAAAAGATCTTTCAGGCCAAGGCATCCAGAATGATGGCTGCAAGCGCAAAGCAGCCAGAAGGTGGCGTTCGCATCGGATCATTTGCTGTCTCTGGGTGAATTTTGTTCTATTTCCTCTCCCTATTATACCCTTTCTCATTAAAACGAGTCTATTGAATCTTAATGTTCAATCTGTTCTCATTCTTTTTGTATGACTTTCTCATGACAGAAAAAAATTAACAAATGGAAAATAGAAGTCAAATATATATTTGTGTTTCTTAACATTATAGGGCCTGAAAATAGTACAGGGTGATTCAGTTTTTAAGACCTTTTAAATTATACCCAGAAGCATGAATAGGGAAAAATGAAATTGGTTTGGGGACCATATAAAATCTCCATTTCATAGTTACCATGCACTTGGTAAATTGTTCCATAATGCTAATGAAATTAGATTTCACCACTTCAACACAGGAAAACAATGGTAGTCAATATTTTCTGGCTCTTGTAAGTTGGGATGGTAATAAAGTACAATTTGACATCTTGCAATTACTGCTTAAAGATATTGAATATAAACTTAATATCAGCTATCTTTGTCAGGTGATGACATTTATCAAGTACTTAAGGCTATAATGCATTTAGATGATATTACATTTGGGAGTTTTATTTTTCTAATGTATTTACAGTACTATTTTCTCAGTTATCTGTGTTAAGCGATACTGCTTACTGACTTTTTACTGTAGTATAATTGACTATTAACTCTTTTACCATCACTACCAGTTAACCAGTAGAGTTGTATCACAATTCCTGGTAAATAGCATATATATTAAAATGCTTTTATTGCTATTATCTACATTACTTATTATTGTACCAAGTAACTACGTGATGACTATTTTCTCTCATATATAGTTCTGTCTTCCTTACAGTTGATAATTTGCATAATTTTCTATTGTTTTATTGCTAATTCCTCCTAAATTCACCTAAGGTTTTCACCATATTTAAAGAAAATACTCATTCACATGGTGACTTATAAACAACAGAGATTTATTTCTCATAGTTTTGGAGCCTGGAAGTCTGAGACAGGTTCCAGGATGACCCAGTTCTGGTAAGGGTCCTCTTTCAAGTTACAGCCTGTCAACTTCCATGGTGTCCTCAAATGGCAGAAAGAAGGTGAAAGAAAACTCCTCTGGGGTCCCTTTTATAAGGGCACTAATCCCATTCATGAGGGCTCCATCCTCATGAGCCAAACACCTTCCAAAGGCCTCTGCCTCCTAATGGCATCACATTGGAGTCCAGACTTCAACATATGAAATCTGGGAGAGGGGACACAAACATTCAGTCCGTAACAAAAATCTGCCAGTCCCAGTTTTAGCCGGGGACCTTGTTCCCACTACCCTCTATGTTCTGGTCCTAATGTGCATGGATTGTTCTCTAGGACTCTGTCCAGGGGATCTTAGACTACTTTTCATCATTTCCTGGGTTGAATTTCTGTTTCCAGTGTCTTCTTTGGTTTGCTCTCATGTTGTGAATGCACAGTCTTCAGTTGCTTTCTAAAGAAACGTGACTTTTAGGTAAATCTTGGAGTCCTTACACTTCAAAAAAGGTCTTTATTTTACTCTCACCTTTCCAGCAGTGTAGAATTCTAGGTTGAAAATAACCTTCCCTCATCATCTTTTACAGGAATTTCTCACCATTATTTAGCATCCAGTGTTGCTACTGGGAAGACTGATAACATTCTGATTCCTGCTACTTTTCATGTAGCCTGTTATTTTTGCTTCCTGGAAGTGTGTGGTTTTCTTTTCATTCTCGTATTCAGAAATATTGTCATGATGAGGCTTGTTATGGATGTTTTGCTGTCCATAGGACTGGACACCCAACAAACCTTTTCAGTCAAGAGACCCAAATTTAGTTCTGGGAAATTTTCTTGTATTATTTTCTTAACAATTTCTTCCTATCTGTTTCTCTGACTTCACATTTTAAAACTCCTGTTCTAGGACTCTCACAGATATATTCTCTCATTGCATTTCTCCTCTCTTCTGTTATTCATATGTTGGTTTTATTTTCCTGGGTGATTTCTAGGTTCAGTTCAGTTCAGTCCAGTCACGCAGTCGTGTCCGACTCTTTGTGACCCCATGAATCGCAGTATGCCAGGCCTCCCTGTCCATCACCAACTCCCGGAGTTCACTCAGACTCATGTCCATTGAGTCCATGATGCCATCCAGCCATCTCATCCTCGGTCGTCCCTTTCTCCTCCTGCCCCCAATCCCTCCCAGCATCAGGGTCTTTCCCAACGAGTCAACTCTTCACATAAGGTGCCCAAAGTACTGGAGCTTCAGTTTTAGCATCATTCCTTCCAAAGAAATCCCAGGGTTGATCTCCCTCAGAATGGACTGGTTGGATCTCCTTGCAGTCCAAGGGACTCTCAAGAGTCTTCTCCAACACCACAGTTCAAAAGCATCAATTCTTCTGCACTCAGCCTTCTTCACAGTCCAACTCTCACATCCATACATGACCACAGGAAAAACCATAGCCTTGACTAGATGGACCTTAGTCCGCAAAGTAATGTCTCTGCTTTTGAATATACTATCTAGGTTGGTCATAACTTTTCTTCCAAGGAGTAAGCGCCTTTTAATTTCATGGCTAAAAAGCATCAATTCTTCTGCACTCAGCCTTCTTCACAGTCCAACTCTCACATCCATACATGACCACAGGAAAAACCATAGCCTTGACTAGATGGACCTTAGTCCGCAAAGTAATGTCTCTGCTTTTGA
This sequence comes from Aepyceros melampus, assembly GCA_006408695.1. Classification (NCBI taxonomy): domain Eukaryota; kingdom Metazoa; phylum Chordata; class Mammalia; order Artiodactyla; family Bovidae; genus Aepyceros; species Aepyceros melampus. Next base: position 130,818 of record SJXQ01006356.1, on the reverse strand, counting down.
ATATACTATCTAGGTTGGTCATAACTTTTCTTCCAAGGAGTAAGCGCCTTTTAATTTCATGGCTGCAGTCATCATCTGCAGTGATTTTGGAGCCCAAAAAAACAAAGTCTGACACTGTTTCTACTGTTTCCCCATCTATTTCCCATGAAGTGATGGGGCCAGATGCCAAGATCTTTGTTTTCTGAATGTTGAGCTTTAAGCCAACTTTTTCACTCTCCTCTCTCATTTTCAACAAGAGGCTTTTTAGCTCCTCCTCACTTTCTGCCATAAGGGTAGTGTCATCTGCATATCTGAGGTTATTGATATTTCTCCCAGCAATCTTGATTCCAGCTTGTGTTTCTTCCAGTCCAGCGTTTCTCATGATGTACTCTGCATATAAGTTAAATAAGCAGGGTGACAATATACAGCCTTGACGTACTCCTTTTCCTATACTCTTTAAGACTATTTTTGACCCCTGGGTCTGGCAGATCCCCTGGAGAAGGAAACAGTAACCCACTCTAACAGTCTTGCCTGGGAAATCCTATGGACAGAGGAGCTTGGCAGGCTGGAGTACATGGGACTGCAAAAGAGTAGGACATGACGTAGCCACCAAACAAGAACAAATTTGTATTTTTAAGAGTTACATATTATTTTCCATTTGTTATTTTCTAAAAGCATTTTGTTCTTGTTTTGTGGGTAGAATGGCTTCTTCATCTCCCTGAGGACCATAAAGTAATAACTGTATTAAAAAAAAAACCCTATAAGAATTAAAAAACACTTGTTTCTGCTTCATTCTGTTTTCCTTCCACCTTTATTTTCCTCAGATTACTTTCTTTCATCTTCCATTTTCCTTAAATTGCTATTTTCCCACCTTGATTAAATGATAAGCTCTAAAAACACTCACGTGGATCTCTACTCAGATTGAGAGCAGAGGGCTGATTGATTGATAGGTTCCAGTGTGGATGATCAGCCAGCCTGCTATGCCCAGGGCAACTCAGAATGTTTGGTATGTTACAGTGCTTTCACAGTAAGTTTTCTTAAATGAACATGCTAATCTCTGGCTTAGGGGAGTATATATCTTACTTTAGGGTCCTAGAAGCAGAATTTGGGAGGTAGGCTGGAAATTCCAGGGTTCAGAATGCAAACCTTGACCTGTCTTACTCTTTTATGTCTGTGCCTCCTGGAATTCCTTCCTGATGTCCCTGAGATTGTAGGTTTCTGGATACATACTACGCAGTCCATTTTCTATAGAAGGAAGATGGGTGGAGCTTGTTTGTGGCTGTGTGGGGTGGCAGAGAGGAGCTGGTGGTGGTAGGTGGGGGTGCAATTGCATACTGCAAAGACAACCTACCACCCTCTTTTGAATAGACCTCCTCCGTCTGCTTCCCACAGTCTGTGGTGCCAAGCTTGAGCTTCTTGAGGTTCTGTAGGATGAACTGAATCTCTATCATCAGCATCCTCCCGTCTCTATACCTCTCCCCTGAAACACACACACACACACACACACACACACACACACACACATGGGTGGTAACTTCCTGCCGTCTGCTGTCATTATTTCATTTGCATTCTGTCTTCCAAAAGCACACGGAAATCTTTCAATAGCTGTTTTCTCCTTCCTAATCTCTCAGAATTTGTGCGTTAATACTTGCAGTGTTAGTGGATTTGGTGAAGGAGATAAACATGGAAAGTTCATGTGTCACGGTTTTTGAAAAGTCCCTTTAGTTTTCTAAATCAAACTAACACTGACTGTAAGGTACGCAAGGCGGTGAGATAAGTGATCTCGGTTTGTGTTAAGGTCTCATACCCTTCTCCATGGCTTAACAAGGGAGGGCTCAAGGACTTAGTTGGCATCTGAAAAATAGAAGACAGCCCATAGACTTCTGAAATTTGTGGTCACCACCAGGATTTGCTCCTTTCACAGAAATACATCACAAGTGCAATTGCTTTCTTTACTTTCTTATTACTATAGTTTTTACTTTTCATTCTTTTCCTCACCGGGCGTCCCAGGTGGCTCAGTGGTAAAGAATCCATCTGTCAAGCCAGAGACCTGGGTTCGATCCCTGGGCCAGGAAGATCCCCTGGAAAAGGAAATGGCACCCCACTCCAGTACTCTTGCCTGGAAAATCGTATGTATAGAAGAGCCTGGTGGGCTACAGTCCATGGGGTTGCAAAAGAACCAGACGCAAACTTAGTGACTAAACAACAACAAAGTTTCCTCACGAAACTGAATGTTCCAGGAGGTCAGGGGTGATGTCTGCCCTGTTTACGGCTTTGTTCTCAGCTCCTCGCACTAGGCCTGTCACGCACATGAAATCAGTATCTGTTTGTTCAGTGAAAGAATAAATGAATGAGTGTTTTTAAACAAGACTTCCAGGTGATTCTGATGCAATTTGTCCACCACGCACTTTGATAAACACTACAGTGTATTTTCTTTGCTTTTTTTTGAAATCAGTAGTCCTCAATTTTAGTCCATTCAGTTCAACCCACGTGAGAGCAGCCTCACAGCCCTGTTGACCTGCTAAGAAGAGGGGTCCTGGCCACTTTTCCTCCCCCAGTAGACTCACCCACGCAGCAGTCGCACACACACTCATTCCAGCCCTGATATACCAGCAAGACATGCACAATGGGTGTGAATGTTTGTGATTTCTGGCCTCTTGGCGTCATTATTCCTTCCTAGAGGCACCATGGATGTGTTTTGGAGGAGGGAGGCTTTCTCCTCCGTGGTCCTGTAGACCTGCTTTGGTGGGCCCATCAGGTGCTGTGTGTCTAAGCCAGGAGCAACTTCTTCGTCTACATGTGCTCCCGGGACTCCTCTCCCAGCCTCCATACTTTGAGCTGAGCAAAGCCAGGACAAGCAGACCTGGCCTCCCTTCCAGTGCTGGCACCAGGGTGGAGGGCTTAGGAGTTCTTCCCACCCTAACACCCCAGACACTCCTGGCTCCCATCTTGCCACTGTCCTGCTCTTGAGTCTGGGCTCTGATTTCTCATAATCCTGGCTTCACTTTCTCTCTGGTGGGGGCTTCTAGCTGGGTTCTCAGTATCCTTCTGCTTAAGGAACAACTGATTTAATTGGGAGTGGAAGTATATGCTGCAAAAGGTGACATTTATTTCCCCACTTCCCTTGCCATGTGTCACAGTTCGAACCAAGGAGGTGTGAGCAGAAGTTGTAGGTAAATTTTTTTTTGTTTTTACTAATGTTTATGAAAGAAGTGGCCTTCCTTTCTTGAGTATTCATGTCTCTGCCTCATTAAAAAAAGACTCCTGGCTAAGACGTTTCCGTCCCTTAGCTCTGGTCACATGGGCATACCCATCTTGAGGAGATGGCAGATGCAAAGATATTAACTTATGCAACAGATGACCTGATTCATCACATTACAAAGTGTTTTATTTCACCCAAAATACTACTCACTTGGTTTCTTTGAATACCGGGTCTCCCTCCCTAACTCCGTTACATTTAAAATAAAATGTCAGAAATAAAATGATTTTTTTTAAAAATTTCAGTGCCACAAAGTGATTCAGAAGTTGAGCTCTGGACACAGACAGAGATCGACCTGAACCCTAGATCTGTTATTTTCCTCGAGCAGATAAAACAGCCATTCTGAGCCTCAGGCTCCTCTTTGGGAAAATGCCATTACAAAAATGCCATTACTTCAAAGGCTCATAATGAGGATGAAATGATATAACATTCTTGAAACGCTTGGCTTATAGAAATGGTTAATAATGTTAGTTATAATTATAATCTTAGCTATCAGCATTATTGATCACAGAATGCAAACTGTATATTGATCCAGCTCAGCACTTACGGGGAGAGATTCCCATCTTCTTTGCACCAATAAGGGCAGAATTAATGGTGATTTTCCAGCTTCTATATGCGTTTTTAGAATCATACTTGGGAAATGAAAACATTGTATTACTCTTGCTTTCAAATTTTATAACTCTGTCCCTAAATACTGTAATCATGTTTGTCAATAAAATGCCAATTAATATTTTTATAGTTCCTAGGAGAGGTAAGTTTATTTTTTTACCTTGGGATATATAAAATACACCAACTATAAATATTCAGTTCAATGAGGTTTGACCATCATATAAATCGGTATAAACACAATTCACAAGAGAAGAGGTAGATTTTTATTCTCTTTTGACGCTTTTTGAAAAAGGTTTATTTATTTATTTTTTGGGTTTTGGCTGTGGTGGGTCTTTTTTTTGCTGCATGCGGGCTTTCTCTAGCTGTGGCGAGTGGGGGCTACTCTTCATTGCGGTGCATGGCCTTCTCATCACGGTGGTTCCTCTTGTTGCGGAGCACAGGCTCTGCTGCCAGCTTCCATAGTTGCGGCTCATGGGCGCTAGAGCTTAGGCTCAGTTGTTGTGGCATATGAACTTAGTTGCTCCGTGGCATGTGGGATCTTCCCGCTCCAGGGATCAAACCAGTGTCCCTGGCATTGCAAGGCAGATTCTTAACCACTGGACTACCAGGGAAGCCCCTCTCTTTTGACTTTTAAATGTTATTTTTTCCTATTCATTATGATATTCTTCAAGGGCAGATATTAGAAAGGGACCCAAGTGGGCAACAGTCATTCAGATAAGATTCAGGGGTGATGTTGAAAACTGAGTTTCTTGACCCCATTTTCTTATGTTCTCGCCAGTGCCTCATTGCTCAGACCTCCCCTGATCCTACCACTTCAACTTTTCTCTCTGCCTACATTGCTTCCCCTCAGTCTAGAAGCATACAACTCTCTTGATCCAAACAAATCCTCTTTTGAACCATGTCTGCCACAATTACCACCCAATCTGTCTCTTCAACTTCCCCAAAGAGCAGTCTTTGCTTCTGCAGTCTCCACTCAGAGAGATCCTCTCTCAGTAAAAGTTGACTCTTGTGACCCCTCCTCCCCCACCTCCCACCCCACCAGGGCACAGTGTGTTCCTGACTGAGCCTCAGACACCCCACTGCTAGGGATCAGCAGAAATCCAAGGACAGTGGTTGCCAGGCTAGTAGCGTAGAAGAGCTGTTGTCTCCTGGCTGAGGTTTCCTGTGAACCAAGAGAAGATTGGTGCTGCGAGCGTACTCAGTTATGTCTGACTCTTTGTGACCCTATGGACTGTAGTCTGCCAGGCTCTTCTGTCCATGGGATTTCCTAAGCAAGACTACTGGAATGGGTTGCCATTCCCTCCTCCAGTGGATCTTCTCAACCCAGGGATCGAGCCCAGGTCTCCTTCATTGGCAGCTGGGTTTTTTTTTTTTTTTTTTAACCACTGGCACCATCTGGAAAACCTGCAAAGAGAGAAGAACTTGTTCACTGTGAAGGAGAACTCTGATCTGGGCTTTGCCTGAACTGTCCAGATTCGAAAGTGATTCAGGCAGCCTCTCCTCTTTGTTCCTCTCTGCAAAGAACATGACGTGACCTGCTCCCGGAGGTGGGGATGGTCACTGCAGGCTCAGCTGGGGGAGGACGATGCTGTGGCTGGCTTGCTCAGGTCACAGATTAACTTCCTGAGGCCGCCTGGTGGGGACACTTCCCACTTGCCATGGGCTTTCCTGGTGGCTCAAGGGTAAAGGATCTGCCTGCAGTGCAGGAAACACAGGTTCGATCCCCGAGTTGGGAAGATTCCCTGGAGGAGGGCACGGGAACCCGCTCCAGTATTCTTGCCTGAAGAATCCCATGGACAGAGGAACCTGGTGGGCTATGGTCCATAGAGTCACAAAAAGCCAGATATGACTGAGCATGCATGCACACAAAGGCTGTATACAAATATAAAATGTTGCATTAAATAGATAAAATTAGACCAGAAAATTAAGGGGATAATGATAAGTGAAATTTTGCAAAGACATTGATTTGATAACAAAATGACAGTTACGATTCAAGAGATCAAATGGTGGGGGAATTAGAAATACTTTGTGCTGAACCCTGTGGAAAGGGTGGGTTAAGTACACAGAATGAGCCTCCACTTTTGAAACCCAGCTCTGCAAAAAGCCTCATTTTCTTTATTGAAATGAAGTGAAAGTCACTCAATTATGTCAGACTTTTGCGACCCCATGGACTGTAGCCCGCCAGGCTCCTCTGTCCTTGGGGATTCTCTAGGCAAGAATACTGGAGTGGGTTGCCATGCTCTCCTCCAGGGGATCTTCCCAACCTAGAGATCGAACCCAGGTCTCCCGCAATGTGGGTGGATTCTTTACTGTACCGTCTCAGCTACCAGGGAAGCCCATTTTCCTTACTAACTCAACCTACATGTTGGATTCAAATCCCTCGTTGTCTTGAAGGCTCCACCCATTTTGCCTCCTGCTCGTGATGAGGCTTTGGATCATCTTCAGTGTTATGGCTGGGGAGGTAATGAAAGGGTCGGGGCTGTAATTACAATCGTCTTTTCACAGCAGTGACCAGGAGCATCCTCTATGCTGAACACAGGTCCCCTCAAGTGGGGGGCTCCTGACTGTCCTTGGCCCCCCCGGAATGAGGTTTTTGCTGGTGCTGGGAGCTTGCCTCCAGATCCTGTCTTTCTGGACACATCATCAGACCATTTCCTCTCATCCCTAGCCACCTCCTCAGGCTCACTCTTACACATCCCAGAGGGCTTTTAATATCCACCTCTTCCTCCCTCCATCTTTCTCTCCCAGACTCTCCTTTCACCTGACTCAGCTCCCTATTCTCCACCAATGGGCTCAGACTTTTTGAAACAAATTCCAGGACAGGAGGCATTTTGATGGCAACTTCCTTCTGTTTGGCTGTAAACTCTTACTGGGTGGAAAAACACAGAGCTTACTCTCTGCTTTAAGGGTAGGGCCAGGGTAGGGAGGGAAGGAAGGGGAAATATAGGGAGGAGAAGCAGAAATTAATCTCTCAAAATATCACCCAGCTTTGTATATTGTGTTAAAGTTAATGATGTGGGGAGATACTCAAGATTTATAAACTGTAAAGAGCAAGGTTAAAAGAACACATATCCCATGAGAGCATTCAGAAATATATAATCATATGCATATGAAGAAAAGACAGAATATAAACATAATGCTTATATAAAATATATGCTCAGTTGCTCAGTCATGTCCAATCTTTGCTACCCCATGGACTGTAGCTCGAAAGGCTCCTCTGTTCATGAGTTTATCCTGACAAGAGCACTGAAGTGGGTTGGCATTTCCTTCTCCAGGGGATCTTCCTGACCCAGGGACTGAACCCAGGTCTCCTGTGGCTCCTGCATTTGCAGGCAAATTCTTTACCACTGAGCCACCTGGGAAGTATATGTAAATGTATAGAGAAAAGACGGGAAGGAAATCCACCTGTGTTTTCTATAGGGAGCAGTATAGCACATCTTTCTTTAATTTTGATTTTTCTGTATTTTTTAAACTTTTCCATCATGAGCTTCCTTTAGTTGTAAGATAATACAGAAGAAATAAGACCAGAGAAACATATATACTAGAGAAGAGAAGACAGCTTCATGATGCCCACTCCTTTTTTCTGCACCCCCCATACATCTTTTTGGGAGAAGTTTTAAGAGGCAAAGCTAATGTCCTGCATGGTGACCAGTCCTAGTGGATTAATGTCCTGTGTTTTGGGGACTCTGTATTTCTGCTGGTGAGGAAAAGGACACATTGAGTCTCGGGCAGCCACATCGGGCCTGTCTTTCCACCCAGGTCTAACATGCCCTTCTGTGCTTTAGAAAGAAAGAATCCACACCCCACCACACACTCTGCGGGCTGGGTGGGGTGAGGAGGAAATGGGCAGTGCTCCCTCAGTGGTGAGGACCCACACTGAACCAGCTCCTGCATCGGTGTAAAAATGCACACGGGACAGCCAGCATTTGGCTCCAAGGATGATTAGTACCCGCCTGCGGGCACACTCTGCTTTTAGGGCAATGAGGCTGCTTAAGACTGGGATCAGGAAAGCCTGCCCTGCAGCTGCTCCCAGCTTCATCTGGTGGCCTCAGAAAGCCAAGAGGTGAAACACCAGTTCAGTTCAGTCGCGCAGTCGTGTCCGACTCTTTGCGACCCCATGAATCGCAGTATGCCAGGCCTCCCTGTCCATCACCAACTCCCGGAGTTCACTCAGACTCATGTCCATTGAGTCTGTGATGCCTCCAGCCATCTCATCCTCGGTCGTCCCTTTCTCCTCCTGCCCCCAATCCCTCCCAGCATCAGGGTCTTTCCCAACGAGTCAACTCTTCGCATAAGGTGCCCAAAGTACTGGAGCTTCAGTTTTAGCATCATTCCTTCCAAAGAAATCCCAGGGTTGATCTCCTTCAGAATGGACTGGTTGGATCTCCTTGCAGTCCAAGGGACTCTCAAGAGTCTTCTCCAACACCACAGTTCAAAAGCATCAATTCTTCGGCGCTCAGCCTTCTTCACAGTCCAACTCTCACATCCATACATGACCACAGGAAAAACCATAGCCTTGACTAGACGGACCTTAGTCGGCAAAGTAATGTCTCTGCTTTTGAATATACTATCTAGGTTGGTCATAACTTTTCTTCCAAGGAGTAAGCGCCTTTTAATTTCATGGCTGCAGTCACCATCTGCAGTGATTTTGGAGCCCAAAAAAACAAAGTCTGACACTGTTTCTACTGTTTCCCCATCTATTTCCCATGAAGTGATGGG
>SJXQ01006356.1:102135-121847 GCA_006408695.1 Aepyceros melampus | reverse complement strand
TCCCTTTCTCCTCCTGCCCCCAATCCCTCCCAGCATCAGGGTCTTTTCCAATGAGTCAACTCTTCGCATAAGGTGCCCAAAGTACTGGAGCTTCAGTTTTAGCATCATTCCTTCCAAAGAAATCCCAGGGTTGATCTCCTTCAGAATGGACTGGTTGGATCTCCTTGCAGTCCAAGGGACTCTCAAGAGTCTTCTCCAACACCACAGTTCAAAAGCATCAATTCTTCGGCGCTCAGCCTTCTTCACAGTCCAACTCTCACATCCATACATGACCACAGGAAAAACCATAGCCTTGACTAGACGGACCTTAGTCGGCAAAGTAATGTCTCTGCTTTTGAATATACTATCTAGGTTGGTCATAACTTTTCTTCCAAGGAGTAAGCGCCTTTTAATTTCATGGCTGCAGTCACCATCTGCAGTGATTTTGGAGCCCAAAAAAACAAAGTCTGACACTGTTTCTACTGTTTCCCCATCTATTTCCCATGAAGTGATGGGGCCAGATGCCATGATCTTCGTTTTCTGAATGTTGTGCTTTAAGCCAACTTTTCCACTCTCCTCTTTCACTTTCAACAAGAGGCTTTTTAGCTCCTCCTCACTTTCTGCCATAAGGGTGGTGTCATCTGCATATCTGAGATTATTGATATTTCTCCCAGCAATCTTGATTCCAGCTTGTGTTTCTTCCAGTCCAGCATTTCTCATGATGTACTCTGCATAGAAGTTAAATAAGCAGGGTGACAATATACAGCCTTGACGTACTCCTTTTCCTATTTGGAACCAGTCTGTTGTTCCATGTCCAGTTCTAACTGATGCTTCCTGACCTGCATATAGGTTTTTCAAGAGGCAGGTCAGGTGGTCTGGTATTCCCATCTCTTTCAGAATTTTCCACAGTTTACTGTGATCAACACCAGCTCCTACTTTGTGAAAACTCTCTTTCAGCTAAAAACTAAAGTGGCTTCCAGAAGACAGTGATGGGAACAACAGGCAACTCGCTTGTTACGCTACGCCTTGGAGCAGAAGCCACTAACGAGTCTAATCCATTCACCTTCCGGACACCTTAGCTGTCTGCATCTCCCCCTCAGAGAAGCAGAGCCACGTAGTGCCCCTCTTTGGATGTCCATTCATTTATCTGCAGCTCCATCAAACCTTATCCCCTAGATTACATTTCAAATGATAGAGTGTTCCAGGATGCTCTCTGCAAACCAAACCAGGCTTTGTAAATGTGAGAGGTAATTGTGATCGGCATCCAGAGCTCTGAGGGCACATCCCCCATTTGGAAGATTCTCTGTGTTTAAGGTGGACTTTGCACTCCTCCATGTCAGCCCGGCTTCTGACCGCAGGCAGAATGATTAATGGAAAGTTCTGATGAGAGTAACTTTTTTTGAGAAGCACCAGAACCCCTCCTCCCTCCAACTTGGACTGAAGTGCAAAGAAAGCAGCGGCTCACTTACTGTTTTGGGGGTTTTATTTTTTATTTTTGCAATTTGGCAAATTTGTGATCTCCCAAAATTGATTTCCTTTCACCCTAAACCCTGTTGCTTCCCTAACAGTCAATTTCAAATAAATATCTGTCTGTTGCATTGTGTGATATGATTGTCCACTGCATATCAACAATGGCTTGAAGACTCGCGGGGAGGGGGAGTCCCTTTAAGACCATCTGGAGGAATTTCCTGGATTGTTGGTTATTCCCAGTCTCCTCACTATCACTTGGTTGAAAATGCAATAAAGGAAATGAAAATTAACCCCCTGTTAGGACAGCTGGTTTCAAGGAATTCAGTTTGTTGAAAAGAAAGAAATGGATTCATAATGGATTCCTCAGTCACCCAAGAAATTTAAAAATTATTTCCAGAATGTTGATGTACGAAAGTTTTTGCAGATTCCCAAAGCAGGTTCTGATACTTATGTCATGAATTTCACTTCGCACGCCACCCAGAGTTCACTCTAGGTGATCATGGTGTCCTTAGTTCCATCAGGCGGTCGGGATGTGTCTTTCTGTCCTTCTAGTTGTCGACAGGACCCTCTGGGGCAGCTAGAATCTGTGGGAATAAACGGAGGGTGGACAGCCTGCTTTTTCAGTGCAGCCCCACTGCCTCTGACTATACGTAAAGCATCCAGTGCCCACGGTATCAAGAAGATGGAGCCCATCATGGAAAAATCTGTGTCACATTCCAGGTGCCCACATCCTTCACATAACCACCCAGCAGTGTCCTTGCATCTGTACCAGCCAGCCCAACTTGGTCTTCCAAGTTCCCAGTTAGAGGTGCTCAGCTTATGTCCATCAAAGTTACACAGCCAATTAAAACAGCTTTTTCCAAGCATAGCTTTGAGTCCGTTAGAGTCCCGTTACAACTCTGCCTGTGACCTCAGCCATCTCATAGTACACATCAAGCCATTCCCCCATAGGCGCACCTCTACAGTCAGAGAGGACGTGATGACATATGGCTGTCTGGGAGGGGCTTGCCCATCCTCTCTCCAGTGCTCTGGGCTATAGGAAGCAGATAGGCCCATTGGGCCAAAGATGAGGCCATTTCAGAAGACAGAGGGTTGTAATCAACAGCCCCTCCTGAGTGAGAAGCATCGAACCAAGCTCATCACAGCCTTATTAAGGGAATAGGGAGCAGTGGGGAAGAGAACATTAAAATCCCACTGGACATCAGTGATGAGCTTGTAAGGTCAAAAAACCAAGGAATGTAATAAGAGAGCCCTGGGAATGATAGGCTGCTGGGACACTTGCTGTTCTGAACGGTGGTTACCAAGAGGCCTTATGGATGCAAAACGCTTACCAAGCAACTTCCGGAATTGCAAAAATCAACTTCCTGCTCGTACCCTGCTAAGGGGATGTTTTTCCACCAACAAAAGGTAGTTCAATTATTTTTTTCCATTTGGGGTAGGAAGAAGGAGAGAGAGTGAGAAACAATCAGGATATAACCTCACAGAAAGAAAGAAAGTGAAGTCACTCAGTCATGTCCGACTCTTTGCGATCTCATGGACTGTAGTCTACCAGGTTCGTCCATCCATGGGATTTTCCAGGCACGAATACTGGAGTGGGTTGCCATTTAAGTTTTCAATTATTTCCTGAAGTTATTTTTATTTTCTATACTTTAAAGAAAATATGTATTTGCCCTTAATTTGTCTAACAAGGAAATAAATCCAGTGGAGAAGGTTTTTGTTTTTTTACTGTTTCTTTGGGGAGGGGGGCTGGGGTCGTTTGTTGGCTGCACCCTAAAGCTTTCAAGATCTTAGTTCTCCAACCAGGGATGGAACCCATGCCTTGCAGTGGAAGCACAGAGTCCCAAACACCAGACTGCCAGGGAATTCCTAGAATTTTCAAAAACTGGCTGAGTTTGGTTTCCAGAGGATGGCTTTAAAAAAGCAATGTCATTACCATCATAAATTTCCCTTTAGTACCTTGAAGTACACACCAAAATAAGCTGATACATGTGGAAGGCTGTCTTAAACTCTAAAATATTATTTATATGCAAAAGTGTATTATTGTGCCCCAGAGTCAGGTCCTTTTCCTCAGCATGCTTTGGTGTATACTAAGAAACTAACGAAAGATTTTTATAGTTTTTAAGAAAATACACTGGCATTTCCACACAGAGAGCTTACACTTGAGTGTGGGTTTCTTGAACACAGAACTCGATTCTTCTGACATGACTCTGGTGGTTGGTTCCCAGTCCTTCTCACACAGGTAGGAAGTCACAGGGCCCTGTCTTCTGTCCTTGGGTTTAATGAGCAGCTGGCCCCTTCCATTCATGCAGGTTAATTTGTCCCCAGCAATGGCTGGCAATGTCTGGAGACCTTTTCGATGGGTGGGTGCTCCAGGCATCAGGTGTGTAGGGACCATGCTTGTGTTCAGTAGCTCAGTAGTGTTCAGCTCTTTCAGACCCCATGAGCTATAGCCCAATGGGCTCCTCTGTCCATGGGATTCTCCAGGCAATAATACTGGAGTGGGTTGCCATTTCTTCTCCAGGAGATCTTCCTGATCGAGGGATTGAAACTGCATCTCCTTCATTGGCAGGCAGGTTCTTTACCACTGAGCTACCTGGGATGCCCATGTAGAGACCGTGGATGTACTTCAACATCCTACAGTGTGCAGGACAGCTCTGCACAGCAAAGAATGATCCACTCCACACGCCAACTGTGCTGAGGTGGAGAATTCCTGCTTTAAGACATGAAGCTCTCTGCCCAGACAAGTCCCTGGGCTCACAGGGAGCAGAGCAGGAGAGCATCAAGCCTTTCCCCTCCCACCCCCACCTAGAGTAGCCAGCACTAGAACAGCGTTAAGGGCAAAGAACTATGAAGTGGGAGAACAAGCACTAGGGTCGATAAGCACTTTGAGCTGACTGGTGTGACAAGCCAGCCAGCAGGGCATGGGAGACACAGAGGTTACTCAAGAGAGATGCCAGCTCTGGAGAATCAAATCTGAACAAGAGGTTCTTATGGGTGAGAAGGCAGCCCACCCTCTGTTCGAGAAGAGACAGGATTCCTGCCGTAAGAGTAACCCTTACTTAGTGGGCTGTGGTCCATGGGGTTGCTAAGAGTCGGACACGACTGAGCGACTTCACTTTCACTTTTCACTTTCATGCGTTGGAGAAGGACATGGCAACCCACTCTAGTGTTCTGGCCTGGAGAATCCCAGGGATGAGGGAACCTGGTGGGCTGCCGTCTATGGGGTCGCACAGAGTCGGACACGACTGAAGCGACTTAGCAGCAGCAGCAGCAGCATGTGGCACAAAAAGAAGGTGGTGAGAGGTCAAACATCTGAAATGAGGGCAAAGTGTTGCTTTTTGATGAGAATGTGCTGAATTAGCAGCAGGGAGAAAAGACTACTGCAAAAGACAGAAAAAAAAAGGTAAAGTCACTTAGCAAATGTTGCATGTTAGGAGGGCCCAAAACATTCCTCTGAGGAGAAGCTGCAAAGCTCCTCTCATGGGAGGAGCTATAGACTTGGGGTAGTTGCAGATTTTCTCAGAGGCTGTGGAGCTTCAGCTGAATCTTGGAATAAAAATCGTCCCTAGCAGGGTGGACACTGAATGCACTTTCCTAATGCTGATCTGCTGAAGAGTCTCTTGATCTTCTGAGCCTAATATCCTCCTTTATCAAGTGCGACTGTGGGACCAAATCTGATTCAGAAAACTTGTGAGCATCAATCTTCAGTGAGGCGGTTGAGAAGGATGCATAGCCAAGCAACACCCTGTCCCTGCACTTAAGGGGCTCAAATTGACATGATCTGGGAGGTTCCAGCTCTTGAAAGCCCTCAGAGAAGTAAAACTTTGTGATTCCATGGCAGAAAACTGCTAGACAATTTAGTATCTTATAACTTCAGCTCGAGCCTCTGAACTGCAAAGCCCATATTCTCTTCCAACCCTACCCCAAACTCAAAATCCAAAGCCAGTGACAAAGGGAGTGACCATCTAGTATCAGAGAGCAATGAATAAGGCTGGGAATCCCCATTTTGTGCAAATAAAAGTGAATCCAGGAGACCGTGGTCAATCCACTTTATAGGCCTCTTAACACACATCATAAAATTGATGAGTTTTCCTTGCTAATGAGAGACAAGTTGGAGCAGTAAATTGTGACTGTTGTATAATTTTTCAATAAGTCCCATCAGGCCTTGTGCCCACCTTTCCCTGAAATATAAATTTCTCATTATCGCACCAGATAGATCACATGATGCTTATAAGGTTCCTACGAGAAATCCTTGCAAAGCTGTGCCAGCTGTTTGCCAGGAAAGATGGAGCAGGACCTGCCTTTCATCTGTCTCAGATGAAGTAATAGGGTTGTCGTTTATGTCATGCTGTCCAGTAGCCTCCTGACGCTCTGTCCATCCCCTAAAAATGAGTGAGTCAAGTTCTGTTGGGACATATGAGGCTATTTATCAGAAGGCTGAAATCTGTGCGGTATAGAAATTGGATTATGTTATTTTGTTAAGAAGAAGTGGGCAGCAGAATAATCCTTTGGCGGTTCTCCAGGTCTCCTGGTATCATGGAATTTCCTTCCTTTTTGCTTATTTCAAGAGAAAATAAGTAAACTCAACCCAGAGAAAGAAGTAGAAAGACCCAATTTTGTCAAGTGTCTGACACAGTAAAAATTGAGAAGTAATTTTGATATTTCCCTGTATGACTCTTTTCCCAACTGAAGTAATACAAGATGATGTTAAGAACTCTTTACGACTCTAAGATTTTATGGTTTTTCAAGGCCTGATTGTTAATATGAAATTTACAGTGAAGCTTAGAAAAAGTGAATACTTAAAAAAATTCCATCTACACATTAATCATATACATAATTAAAACCAGTACACAGAAGTCTGGCTGTGGGACACACTGTTTTCCCAGAGTTGAGAGACAGCAAGTCGGGGGAAGCCTGTGTGATGTGTTGTGCCCCTCTGTTTTTGCTAAAACTGTGAGACGAGCACAGAGCATCATGGACACGAGACTGTTATAGGACTTTTGAAAACACAGAGCTCTGAGCCCAGGTTTGCCTGGAAAAGGACAAATGTCCACAAGGCAGAAGGCCCTCAGAGTTTTCAAGAAGTGGGATGGGGAGGTATCAGGACTCACGTAAATTGTAAAACTGAGGATTTAAATCAAGTAAACAAGATACCTGAGAGGTAGGGAGGCCCCAGCTGATATCTGGGTGAGGACTACTGAGGTCCCACAGAATCAGTCCTAGGTGGGACAAGATTTAGGAATCTTCGCAGCTTTGTCCTAGTAGAGAGTCTTTTTCTCACTTATTTATTTGGCTGCATCAGGTCTTCATTGCCACATGTGGGCTCTTCGTTGCACGATACGGACTTCTCTCTACCTGCAGTGCTGCACGTGGGATCCTTGTTTCTTGACAAGGGATCCAACCTGCATTGAAAGGCAGATTGCCAACCACTGGATCACCAGGGAAGTTCTGAGGGTCTTTTATTCATAGAGAAGAGAAAAAGGCAGCATGAGATCGTTTAAAACAGTCAATTAAAAGAAGTGGTGGATGGCGTGACTTGGGTCTCAGTATTTTGAAATCGATATCCTGTCTCAGTTACCGTAAGGGACATTGCAGCCTCCACCTGTAGATTTGGTTCATAAGAAGAATCTTGTGAAATAAGCTCCTCTTAAAATAAAAGACTTCTCACAGAGTGGGCTATGGAGTAGGGAAATGAAGACAAGTGATTGGAAATGTACCAGAGAATGCTCCACTTTACTGTGACAACATTGATTTTATGGGTACCCTGTGGTCCTAGAAAACAGAGATGCTTGAGAAAGTCCCAGTCCTTTGTGTTCCAGAGCTGACTTGCTGCAAGGAACATTCCCTCCCCACGGGGCTTAGATAAGACTCACAGATGCCTCCTTTGTTTACCTGGGATAAGACTAGACAGATGCTCTCCAAATTTCCATTCTTTGTTTCATATTAGCTGAACTATCTGTGATCTGAACAAAATGCTTGTTAACCAAACTTTGGCTAAGATCACTCTGGTGCTCTAAGCCCCTGAATTCGGTTTCACCATCCTCCTGCGCCGCATTCAACCCCTCTTTAATGGCCCAACCTGAGATATAGGCTGACCTTGGGGTAAAACATCCTGTGATCTGCTGACCAGTCACACCATCTCTGCTCATCCCAGTGCCCCACACTTGTAGTCTTCTAGATTTGCTTATTCTTCCCCATAAAAATAATTTCTTTACAGTATGGCCTTTGAGATGCCTGTAGATCTGGTCAGAAGTCCCATATTGGAGTAGTTCCCTTTTCTTTTCCCTACAGCTCTACCCCCTTCTCTTTTCTATCATCCTTTGGAACATAGTCTCTCCCTACTTAAGTTTTGATTTTTTTTTTTTTTTTTGTCTGACAGCAGGAGAGATAAAGAGAAATTTGTGCCTTGATCATTGTTTGCCTATGACTCAAGTTGGTTAAGGTCCGTACCATCCCTCTTCCCCGGGGTTTCTGAAATGGTCCTCTGGCTTCTCTCCACGAGCCTTCTTAGGGTAGCGATGGATGAGTCAAGAGAGCATCAGACTGGAAGACAAGACCCCTGTGTCTATTCCCACATCCCTCAGGTACTGTGTGGCTGTGGATCCATCCTGTGGCTTCGTGGACCTTAGCAAAATAATACCCTAAAGGAAACCTTGAGTCTCTTATCTCAGGGCTAACTCCTGCAACTTGGTGATTGACTAGACCTTCCAACTACTAACATTTTGAATCCTAACAGCATTTTTTATCTTTCACCTAGGCTCATACCAGTAAACCCCGCTGCTGTTTAACAGTTCTGTGAGTGTGTGTGTGTGTGTGTGCATAGGTGTGTACGTGTGTGTGTGCACACGCATAGGTGTGTGTGTGTGCATGTGTGTGTGTGCATGCGTATGAATGTATGTGATATCCTTAGGAGGCTGAAACTGTTGATGCTAGTCTGGACAGTGCATTGGATTTGCTTTCCTCCTGTTGACGGCTTCAGCCAAGTCGCTTTGCTCTCGTTCGGCGCCTCTGCCTTGTGGTGAATGATGTTTGCTCCTGTGGGGTGGAAGTGCACACTACCGGCATGGATCTGTGCGCGCAGAGCTATGGTTTTCCTAGGGTGGAGAGTGAGACCCGCTGCCTGGCGTCCGAGGCATGTCTGCTTTCTTCCCTCAGGCCTCAGCGTGAGGGCCCCCTCCCACCTCCAGGCAGCTGCCACCCTTGCTCAACTCATCTTCTTCACATGGCCCAGGTCCTCTCTGGAAAGCCACTGTACGCTCTGGTGCACCTTCATGTGTCTCCCCGACCCCACTGACTTTTAGACTGGAATATTCCCTGGTGGCTCAGTTGGTAAAAGAATCCGCCTGCCAATGCTAGAAATGCGGTTCAATCCCTGGGTTGGGAAGATCCTCTGGAGGAGGAAATGGCAACCCACTCCCGTATTCTTGCCTGGAACATCCCATGCACAGAGGCGCCTGGCGGGCTACAGTCCATGGGGTTGCAGAGTCCGACACGACTTAGCAACTCAACAGCAAACAATTCTAGGAGAAAGGGAGGAAGGAAGAGAGGCATGGAAGAAAATCATTTTTTTGAAAGGTATTGAAAGCACTAAATTTTAGCTATCCAAGGCTCTCAAGCATTCTGAAAATGCAGCTTACAGAAACAGGAGAGTGATGTTTGCTATTGGCTGATTGACAAAGCATGTTCCTTTAGGATCAGACTTCAATCCATTTTAAAACTGGATTTTTGTTTCAAAGAAAATCAATCCTACTTTAGAATTATCAGAATCTCTCTGAAGAACACCAATACATTGATATGTAACAATTTGAATAAAAATTGAAACCCCAAATTACATCATTAGTAATATACCCCTGCGGGAGAAGGCAATGGCACCCCACTCCAGTACTCTTGCCTGGAAAATCCCATGGGCGGAGGAGCCTGGTAGGCTGCAGTCCATGGGGTCGCAAAGAGTCAGACACGACTGAGCGACTTCACCTTCACTTTTCACTTTCATGCATTGGAGAAGGAAATGGCAACCCACTCCAGTGTTCTTTCCTGGAGAATCCCAGGGACAGGGGAGCCTGGTGGGCTGCCATCTATGGGGTCGCACAGACCGACATGGCTGAAGCGGCTTAGCAGCAGCAGCAGCAGCAATATGCCCCTGCAGGCAACTGTGAGTTGGTAGCAAGACGTACCTCACTGCCAAGAAGTTACAAAGTGAAGGAGGCAAACATTTGCAGCCTGGTGGATTAAAGAAACCTATCAGGCTGTTGTTCCCCAGAGAGACTTGAAGCCATTACTATTTAAACTTATTGTTATTTGGCTTGAATGCACCAGTTTTATAAGATGGTCATGTATGAGATCCATTTCTTTTGCTTCTAAAACCCAAAAACACACAGTACTATTGCCAGGGTCTCCCTGGCCTTCCTCACTTCCTGTGTAGGAAGATTGGGACCATGTGACTAGATTGGGCCCTAAGAGGGAATAGCAGGTGTCACTTCCAGTCCGAGACATTGAACAGGAAGGACATCTTGATGAGCCCCCCCACCTTTCACGGGTACTCTGGAAGTTCTACACGGAGGTGGAAGCATCGGTAGGTGGAGACTGCAAAGGTAAATTGTCATTTTCATTACATCATATCAAGGGCTCATGCTATCAACATGACTTATCACCTTACTGTTGACCTTGATCGCCTGGCAAAGGAAAAGTGTATCATTTCCTCCACTGTTATGTTACTCTTTTCCATATACTGTGCTTTGGAAAAAAGGAATAAATTCTCTCCCATTTATTTATTTTATCATTTATTTCTTTTAGCATGGACTTGTCGATTTCACTTTGACTTTTCACTTTCATGCATTGGAGAAGGAAATGGCAACCCATTCCAGTGTTCTTGCCTGGAGAATCCCAGGGAAGGGGGAGCCTGGTGGGCTGCAGTCTATGGGGTCGCACAGAGTCGGACACAACTGAAGCAACGCATTTGTATTTTTTGTGGATACTTATTTAATGGTTTGGGCTATAATCTAATAATACTTTATTTTGTTTCTCAAATCGTTCTAGGTCTAGCCCTGAGAGCTCTTTCAGAGGCTCCTGAAGCTCTTTTGACATACCCCAATATGGGGAGTTTTGTTGGATTTTTTAGCTCTTCCTTACGTTTTGGCACTACACAGTGTTCCAGGCTCATCTTACATATTCACTGCCTCAGTCCTAGAATCAGCATTTCTCAAGGGAGCCTTGGTTCCTTTTACTGGAGAATGGTATCCAAAAAATCAAGATCTGTTTGGTACTCACTCTTCAGCAATACATGAACCGTGAACTTCCAGATGTTCAAGCTGGTTTTAGAAAAGGCAGAGGAACCAGAGATCAAATTGCCAGCATCCGCTGGATCATGGAAAAAGCAAGAGAGTTCCAGAAAAACATCTATTTCTGCTTTATTGACTATGCCAAAGCCTTTCACTGTGTGTCACAATAAACTGTGGAAAATTCTGAAAGAGATGGGAATACCAGACCACCTGACCTGCCTCTTGAGAAACTTATATGCAGGTCAGGAAGCAACAGTTAGAACTGGACATGGAACAATAGACCAGTTCCAAATAGGAAAAGGAGTACATCAAGGCTGTATATTGTCACCCTGTTTATTTAACTTATATGCTGAGTACATCATGAGAAATGCTGGGGTGAAGAAGCACAAGCTGGAAACAAGATTGCTGGGAGAAATATCAATAACCTGAGATATGCAGATGACACCACCCTTATGGCAGAAAGTGAAGAGGAACTAAAAAGCCTCTTGATGAAAGTGAAAGAGGAGAGTGGAAAAGTTGGCTCAAAGCTCAACATTCAGAAAACGAAGATCGTGGCATCTGGTCCCATCACTTGATGGCAAATAGATGGGGAAACAGTGGAAACAGGGTCAGACTTTATCTTTTGGGCTCCAAAATCACTGCAGATGGTGACTGCAGCCATGAAATTAAAAGACGCTTACTCCTTGGAAGAAAAGTTATGACCAACCTAGATAGCATATTCAAAAGCAGAGATATTACTTTGCCGACTAAGGTCCATCTAGTCAAGGCTATGGTTTTTCCAGTAGTCAGGTATGGATGTGAGAGTTGGACTGTGAAGAAGGCTGAGCGCAGAAGAATTGATGCTTTTGAACTGTGGTGTTGAGAAGACTCTTGAGAGTCCCTTGGACTGCAAGGAGATCCAACCAGTCCATTCTGAAGGAGACCAGCCCTGGGATTTCTTTGGAGGGAATGATGCTGAAGCTGAAACTCCAGTACTTTGGCCACCTCATGCAAAGAGTTGACTCATTGGAAAAGACTCTGATGCTGGGAGGGATTGGGGGCAGGAGGAGAAGGGAACGACTGAGGATGAGATGGCTGGATGGCATCACGGACTCAATGGACATGAGTCTGAGTGAACTCCGGGAGTTGGTGATGGTCAGGGAGGCCTGGCGTGCTGTGATTCATGGGGTCGCAGAGTCGAACACGACTGAGCGACTGAACTGAACTGAATTTGTTGCTATTGGGGGCCATTGCTTTTAGGGTCTTTCAGCTTGTGGAACAAGGAAATACAGGAGTATAATGTAACCCATGTATAAATGTATCTATAAAAACCTCTATGTATAATACTTCCTTGATTTTAATTTTTTTATTTTTAAAAAGTAACTTATTGAGATGGATATTTAGTGTCTTAATTTTCAAACTTTCTTATTTTTGTAACAATGTGATTTTAGGACTATGAAATTCCCTCTGCATGCCATTAGCTGTATCCTCCAAGTTTTACATGCATTTTAAATAATCATAAAGTTAGAAATATTTTTTAACTTTGGTGGGAGGGATTTATTTATAACCCATGGATTACTTAGAAGTCAATTTTTAAATTTTCAAGCATGCAGAGTTTATAGCTGTCTATCTTATGCTTGGTTTATAGTCTTACAGCTTCATGGCGTTATGATCAGAGAACATAGTCAATGGTGATAATTATTTGAAATTGGTAGCTTCTTGCTTACAGTACAGCTTATTGTTATTTTAATTTTTAGTAATGTGTTGTATGTACTTTAAAAGAATGTGGACTCTGCAGTTCTTCCATGCAACGTTCTATACGTATACCTTAACCCTGTTTTCTGATGATGTTTTTGAAGCCTTCTGGATCTTTTCTGAAGTTTGGTCTGCTGTTCTGTTGGCAGCAGGAGAGCTAGATTCGTTTCTGCCCTGTGACTGTAGTTCGTCTTCTGCTCTGTGGCCCTGTTGAGCTTTGTTTTATGTTATGAATCTATCCTATTGGGTACATGCATATTATGAAGAGCTGTATCTTCCCAATTACTTGAAACAGAATATTATGCAATGTCTCCCTTTATCATCCGTGAAACGTTTTGCCTTAATGTATGGCTTATCTGATATGAATACAGTTTTCTTTTTATAGTGTTTAAAGAAAGAAAGAAAGAAAGTGAAGTCTCTCAGTCATGTCCGACTCTTTGCCACCCCATGGACTGTAACCTACCAGGCTCCTCCCTCCGTGGGATTCTCCAGGCAAGAGTCCTGGAGTGGGTTACCTAAAAAGGGGTTAAAAAAAAAAAAAAAAAAGAATAGTGTATCTTTTAGATTAGATTTAATGTAGTTGCTAATATGTGTTTAAATCTACCATCTTATTTGCTTAAGAGAAACTAACTAACTTAAGCTTAAGAGAAAAATATGATTTGGGTTCTGTGTGTTAGCACATGACCTAACCCACGAGTGTGGTATTGGTAGCCTTCCTGGACCTTACTCCAAAGTAGAGATGGAGGAGAATGTCAAGATAATTCTTGAAGTGATCTTAAAGACTATAATTTGAGACAGGTTTAGCAAGCCCTCGAGAAGAGGACAGGTTAGTGGTAGGAATTCACTAGACATATGTTGAATGGTTGAATGAATCAAGGAAGGAAGGAAGAAAAGAAGGAAGAAATGAAAACCCCTGCTAGCTTTGGTGACCATTGTTAAACGTTCAGTAAAACAGGAACCAGTTAAGAAAATGTTATCATTTTTAGTTACCTTACAATATTCAGGTTTTTTGAGGAATAAAAGATTAAAAAGCAAACTAGTGATGATCCTAAGAACCCTGACTATACTTACTATCTTCAAATACTAGGTTTTTGTGGGAGGACAAGACTTCTCTTGTGGTCAGATGGTAAAGAATCTGCTTGTGATGTGAGAGACCCAGGTTCGATCCCTGAGTCAGAAAGATCCCCTGGAGAAGGGAATGGCAATCCACTCTAGCACTATTGCCTAGAGAAGTCCACGGACAGAGAAGCCTGACAGGCTACAGTCCATGGGGTCGCAAAGACACGACTGAGCAACTACACTTTCAAATGCTTAAACACATAACTGGGTGTTTGAGTTTAGCAAG
Source organism: Aepyceros melampus (assembly GCA_006408695.1). Classification (NCBI taxonomy): domain Eukaryota; kingdom Metazoa; phylum Chordata; class Mammalia; order Artiodactyla; family Bovidae; genus Aepyceros; species Aepyceros melampus. The sequence continues at coordinate 108,041 of SJXQ01006356.1, read as the reverse complement.
AATAAACTTTTTTGTTAGATTTAAAGTTATGATCATAAAATCATCTTTTTCCTAGTACATTTATTCCTATGTTAATTCACTTTGAGAAGTAGAATAAGAAAAAATTACAAAATAACAAAACAGGATGTACCCAGTATCACTAAATCTTTGGGAATAATGTCCAGCAACAAACACATAAAATGAATCCAACCTTAGAATTTTTTTGAGTGAGTGCAGCCAGCTCTAGGGGGATGAAAGGTGATTGCTGAGTTGGGTCTATGGTTCTCCATCAGATTTTTGACAAGAGGGAAGGGCAGCTCCGAGACACAAAGCACTCAGGAGTCAGTCGCTTTCCACTCCGGAAAAAATACTGCCCAACCTAAGACATTATTTAGGATTAAGACAAGCCCTGGGACTAGTCAATGCTGAATGTAGACCAAGTTGGGTTTCCCTGGTGGCTCAGTGGTAAAGAATGAGCCTGCCAAAGCAGGTTAGATCCCTGGGTAGGGAAGATTCCCTGGTGAAGGAAACGGCAATCCACTCCAGTATTCTTGCCTGGGATATGCCACGGACAGAGAAGCACGGCGGGTCCATGCGGTTGCAAAAGAGTCGGACATGACTTGGTGACTAGACAATAACATGTCCAGGCTGCACCCCATTAAGATAGCACTCGACGCACCATGAATGGGAGATGCAAGCAACACGGGATCATGGGCTGCAAGCCCACATTTACTAACACATAGCAGCTGGGATACAGTTTGCTTAAACTTTAGAAAATTTGAGAATAAATGTATGGCAGCTCTAAGCCCAACAGCAGGAGAAAAGAAAAAAATTAAGTGATCCCTGGGCCTCCTTCTTCCTTAATGCCTTTCCATCTTTTGTCAACTCATGTCTGTTTCTCTTTACTGATCTGACAGTCACACATACACACTGTTCTTTTCTTCTTTTAAGTATTTTGGAATATGAAGGGCAGTGGGAGGGAAAAAAAGAGAAAGATAAACAGACATTTCATGGATTACAGTAACTTCTATCTTTAACTTGAAGAATAATTTTCGAAGTGTGAACTTGAACTGAATTTACGATGTAATGGCAACAAGATTAGGTCTCAACAAATGATGAAGGTAAACAATGTTCTCTTTTTTTCCTATCCCAGTTCTGGTAACTTGATAGTCTACAACTACTTGAGAAGGCATGAGGATCTTTTTTTTTTTATCTGTTTGGTCACAGAAGCTCACATTTCAGCAACAATCAATGTGATCATCCTTATCCCTTGCTGACACCTTCTCCTCAACCCCAGAAAGTCACAGATCACCTCTAGAAGAAACTTTCAATAGGCTAGTAAACACAGGCATGGACACCAAGAGAAGAGAGATAACTGTCCCTGGGGACCTTCAGGAACAGCTAATCATTTCAGAGGGGCAGAGTTATATCTAATTCAGTCCATCAAAATGTACAAGGTGCTGAGAACTCGCAAAGCATCATGGGAATACGGAAATGGCGAGAAGGCACAGACTCTTCCCTGAATAAATTTAAATCGCTTGATTTGGACTGCTTCTTAGAAAAGTGTGTGCAGGCTTGATTACTGTGGAGTGTATGTCATGCTGGGCTAAGCCACACATGAAACAGGTTTTACTGGTCTGCTTTTCTATCTCTAAGTTACACCATTTTAGAATCAGTTCTTACTGTTGATTTAACTCAGAGATTCTCAACCTTGGTTGGATGTTAGCCTTTCTTGGGGGGTGGGGTGGGGTGGAGGCGGGCTTTTAAAAAATAGAGATGTCTGGCCCTGCCCCAGTCCAATTAAATCAGAATCTCTGACCCAGTGTATATACAGATTTTAGTAAATTCTACACGTGATTCAGACGTGTGGGACTACATAGTAGTAGTTGAAAACCATTGATCCCTTATGCCACCCTCATTTTATACAAGAAAAATGCGGTCCAAGGAATTTAATTTGTTATTTGCCCATGTACCTAGTTAAGGGCAGGGCTTGGATTAAAACCATGATGTCCATTAATTTACCAATCTAATTAATGTGTATCAGTGACATTCTAAGGGCTCCCCAGGTAGCACTAGTGGTAAACAATCAGTCTGCCAATGCAGGAGATGCAAGAGATGTGGGTTCAATACCTGGGTTGGGAAGATCCCCTGGAGTAGGAAATGGCAACCCCATCCAGTATTCTTGCCTGGAAAATTCCATGAGCAGAGGACCCGGGAGGGCTATAGTCCATGGGGCCACAAAGAGTTGGACATGACTGAGCACATCCATCAAAGACGTTGGAGGGGTGCGACCAGCTACCTGCCGCTGCTGCTGCTGCCTAGTTGCTTCAGTCGTGTCTGACCCTGTGTGACCCCAGAGACGGCAGCCCATCAGGCTCCCCCGTCCCTGGGGTTCTCTAGGCAAGAACACTGGAGTGGGTTGCCATTTCCTTCTCCAATGCAGGAAAGTGAAAAGTGAAAGTGAAGTCACTCAGTCATGTCTGACTCTTAGCGACCCCATGGACTGCAGCCTACCAAGATCCTCCTTCCATGGGATTTTCCAGCCAAGAGTACTGGAGTGGGGTGCCATTGCCTTCTCCGGACCAGCTACCTAGTTGTGACTCAACAATAAGGTAAGTCAAGGGACTTCCCTGGTGGTCCAGTGGCTAAGAATCCACCTTCCATGGTGGACATGGGTTTGATCCCTGCTTGGGGGACTAAGGCCCCACATGCAACTAAACCTGTGCACTACAACTACTGAGCCTGCGTGCAGCAGACAGACCCCACCTGATGCAACTATGACCCTGAGTGCCACAACTAAGACCCAGTGCAGCCAAATAAATAAATGATAAAAAATATAAGGTAAGTCAAAACTGCTTCATTCTAAGGATTGACTGGGTTGGTCTTGGTCCAAGTTAAAAAGAGAGAGTAAGCAGTGATGCTTCTGGCATTCTGTGTCTTATTGTTTTCTTCCAAATAGTGCAATGTGACATTGGCTTCTGGAAATGTTAAGAATCGTAGTCCAGGTAAAATCCATCACTACCTATGATTCGCTCTACCATTTACCAGTTCCAGGGGACCTCTACTTAGCCAGATCCAGCGTGCAGCACACAGAGCAGGGGGCAGGGGACCCAGATGGCAGGTCTAGTGCAGTTCAATGAAACCCTGATCCATGGGGCTGAGAGTTGGAGAAGACAGAGCTCGCTCCTTGGCCCTAGAGATAGAAGAAGCAAAGTTAATCCAGAGTTTGCTGGTTCTTTAAAAGAAATTACATCCAAGATATTCTTAATGTTCTCCACTCACTCCTAATATCAACCAACTCTCTCCAAGACACAACTACTGCTGTCACAGTGGTTCAAACTGAATATGGTAATTATGTGAGATATATATCCTTCCTGTATGAACTGTGCGAGTGAACAAGTTCAAAGTCTGAACTCAGCCATTCCCATATTACAAAAGTTGGCACATGAGAAACCATCCTGAATGAGGCATCAGTGCTGAGAGAAAAATAATCTCAGAAACATTTCCTTGAGAAGAATGACAAAAATTGAAAAACCAGATTAATAGTGTTCAAGATAAAAGTTGATCATGATCAACTAAAAAATTAATAGGACTAATTTGTCTTTAGCATTTTATAAATAATAGTTTTTACTTCCCATTCAGAGAACACTAACTCAGAAAGCCAGGTATTATTCTATTTGAAGTAAATTAAATTATACCCACAGTTTTAGATTTACCCACATCCTTGCTTCATTTCCACACTGCCCCTGTTCTTGAGCAAGGCACCATGAATCCTCCAAGAGATATACAATATTCTGAATGCATGTGCCTTTTTTCCAAGGATAAAGTCCTAGCTTTGACCAGATTTTAAAAATGACCTGTCCCCTCCCCAAAGCCCCATAGACACAACTGTTTTCAAGGGTAAAACTGGGAAGAAGATGATGTGATGATGTTGATGGCTTCTGGTATCCATAATGAAAGGTTTTGTGAAATTGGCCTCTGGAATTGTCTTCCAAAAGAAGGATGGAAAGATTTCTTGAAGGTGGATCATCCTCCAAAAGAATGGACTTAGATAAAACAGTTTGGGAGGCAACAGAGTATTAAGCTTATTCATGCTGACTTTGTTTTACTAGATTGAAATGAAAGGAAAAGAAAGTAATCATCTCCTAATTTTTCTTGTTGATTTTGACTTTGCTAGCTTAATGATAATGCAAACACTAGGGAAAATGGATTTATATTCTTATTTAGTTGTATTTCCTAGAAAACCTTTTCCTTTGGAACTACTAAAATGCAGACCACTGGCAATGATAGGAAAAATAAATTACCAAATGATTAGGATATCAGGGACTACACATGGCATTTAAAATGAATAAAAGCCCAACTGGTTTTGATTTTAAATTGAATAGGCAGTGCACACCTGCATCCACTCTTTACAAATCAGCCTACTGTTGTTGCTACTGCTGTTTTAATTGCAAAGTTCCCGCATCTTTCATCCTTCTGCAGCTCTTAGCAAAGTGCCTCATACAGGAAAGGAGCTCAAATTCTTGTTGGACTGAGTCAATTCTTTTGGTATCACTCATAAATTAATGAGGGACATGTAACTCTGTATAGTTTCAGAGTAGTTAAAGAGAAAAAAAAGAAAGAAAGAAAAGAAACCCTACGTAACAGAATTGGGGCTTCAGGTGTTACTTACAGGCTAGAATGCTTTCCAGCAGTGCACTTAAGGTATCAGCCATAGCAACCTTACCTAGGAATTCTTCACCCTAAGTTTCTTTCTAATGTAAATTAGATTGAATTTCTCTCTCCTGCCTCCTGTCCCCTGCCAGAAAGTCTTCAGAAACAGAAAAACTATGGAAGTAATTATAAGGATTGCGTGGCATAAAACTATTTTAAATTTCACTTCAAGAAGGCATGCACTTCCTATTGATCCTTCAAATTCCTCTGCATTTGCCAAGCTTAAATGATACATTTAATGATACCTTAAATGATACATTTATATAATAGACATTGTTCCCACTTTTCAGCTAAGAAAACGCTGAATCTCAGTGCACCCTCCACCCTGAACCTGCCATATCTGTTGTGTTTCCTTACGTTTTTTGAAAATTTTAGACCTCGGATTGATACACAGTACTCATCCCAGTGAAGAAAGGTCTCCCCACCTTCCTCACAGCCTAACTGTTGCCTTCCCTACAGCGAATGTCCTTGCACAGCTTCCAGCACGCTTCCTCGTGGGTTTTGCCCAGAGTGCGCCTCAACGAGGCAGTCGACACAAGTAAACTGATTTCCTGATCAACTATTTTATTAAATATAAGTCAGAGCCCCTTGTATCAGAACCTCTATTGCGGTTGAGCGCCCATTACGGCAAGTGTTTAGCACCCATCACCGCAAGTGTTTAGAAGCGTACCCACTGCCCAATTTTAGGGCAGGAAGGCCCTCAGCAAGCCCTCCGCTCATGGAGAAGCCAGGGACTCCAGGTACAAGCTTCCCCCGGGCGCGGAGGGGAGCCGTCCCGACTACGAACTGCAGACCCTCTCGGGAAACCCTGGCCGTCCAAGCGGCAGAACCCACCCCGACTCCCGGCTGGACTACGGGCAGCGATCGGCTCCAGAGAGCAGACGAAGGCAACCCCGGGGCTGGGGGATGCGCGGGCTGCAGTACGTAAGAAAGGTGTCTTGAGGCTGCGCACAGCACGGCAAGGCTGAGAACGTTCTGGGCACCTGAGAAGCTGTGAAAGCAAAGTTGTGAACAGCAAAGGGTTGAGTCAGAACCAAAGAGTTGCGCACGTCCAGTAAAGACGCAAACATCTGGCAAAAAAAAAAAAAAAATCTGTGCAGCCGCTGCAGACAGGGAGGCTTGAGCCAGAGGTTTGCAAAGGAAGGCGCTTCTTGAGACTTTCCTGGCAGGGGCTGGAGGCAGGCAAGGTGTGGGCAAGTCAAATGCTGAATTCA